>PVJS01005497.1:0-63936 GCA_004027185.1 Glis glis
AACCGAGGGACGTTCTACCTCCGCGCTACACCCCCGGCCCTATTTTTTATACTTTATTTTGAAACCGGGTCTCATGAAGTTGCGGAGGGCCTCACTAAGGAGAGAGAGAGAGAGAGAGAGAGAGAGAGAGAGCTGAGGCTGGCCGCGAACCCGGATCCTCCGGTCTCCGCCTCCCAAAGTACTGGGATTACAAGCGTGCACCACCATACCCGGCGTTAGCAAATAATTCTGTCATCAGTATTGGAACATAGGATAAATCCTTCCACTACAAGGATTTCGGTGCCTTTTTGTGAATTATTTCCCCTCCCCATGTTGGTTTGAATTTGGTTCCTTTATCTGTTTGTTTTTAAGGGCTAGATAAGTAGAGAAAAATCTTTAGTAATAATTTCCACTCCTCAAAATAGAAATTTAGAGGACTATAAGGTTTGGGTAAAGCTCTTGGTCAGCAGTTGTATTTTTTCCATCAAACGAGCTTATGATATAAATTAGGTGGACAAATTAGCAAAGTCTTGTGGTTCAACCGATTATTTATTGGCTATGTGTTGCTTGACAATGCTGAAGATTTGAATAATTCAAGCTGCATCATTTTAGGTGAAGAGCTATCAAATAAAACTTAAAAGGGAAATGTTACATGTAGTTAAGAAAACATTTGGGTTGCATTCACCGTGGAGAGAAAGTCGTCAGAGCTTTAGCCATCAAGCGAATGATGGCTCAAGGTTACCACTATCTCCTACTGTGTAGAATAATGTTGTTGTGATAGTATTTATAACCTACCCACAAATTGCTGCTTCCAAGCTGCCTATAAACATGTCTTCTTTATCACAACTGCATGTGTTTGGTCTGGAAGGGAGGGCTGGAGAGAGAACAGTATACTTCAGGTTAAGTAAGCAAGCAACTGAGACGAGGTAAGATCTCAGGACATAGTAATTGGGACCTTTGGGTTGCATGTGATAGAAAACAGTATGCAAACTGATGCAAGAGGCTTACCTGGTTTGCTTTGCTTTAATGTCACCTATTATAATTAGATAGTTATTGGTGGAAATGGCTTCAAGCTCAACCCTAACTCAAGCAATGTGACAAGGACTCAGTTCCTCTCTCTTGGGTACAGGCTGCTTTCCTTCTTGTTCATACAATGGCTGCGGGTTTCTTTGATTTGATGTTGTCAGCAAGAAAAGACTTGTTCCTGATTGGCCTGACCTGGATCGGGTGCTCATCCCTGGACCTATAACTATAGGGAGGGATGGAATAGGAGGATTCGGTTAAACCAATTAAGGTCTATATCTGAAGAAGAGGTTGAATAATTCCCTTGTAAACCAGAGGGCTTGAGAAATGCAAAGCCTACTAGTAAAGAGTTAAGATAGACATTGGGGAAGCCCATGAGGAGCATCCTGTATGGAAGAAAGGTGTGTTCTTAGGGAAAGGGCAACTCACAGGTCTAATACTTTGTCTTTTCCTGTTCCATAGAGTCTACTTTGGCTAACTTGATGGACACTGGACTTCAGGATGAGAGACAGAAGCTGGGCTTTGGGATTTGGGGGAGAGAGGCTGGGTTTGGGGTTGGGGGGACAGAGGCTAGACGTGGAGGGTCAAGAATGGGAGCCGACACTCCCAGAAATGCTGTTCATGTCAAGGAAAAACTGGTTGAGAAAGGTGTCTGCTGTTGTTCTTTGATCCCACGTCTCTGAGTTTTAAAAGGAATGTCTCAAAGACAACCTAGTTATAATGAAATCTGTTTCCAAGTTTAAGTTAGGTACATGAAAGTTGATATGAATACTAGTCCATGGGACATCATGCACACGGGACACACCATGTCCACAGGATAGCGTGCACACAGCTCAGTTAGTAGGGGCGAGTCATCTATAGAGTGGCTGCCTGACCATGTTCTCTGGCCTATTTCCCCTGCCCACTTTGCTATCCTTTGCACGGAATGTTTCCTCTTCTGTGGGGATATTGCAGTGGTCCCTATTGCTGCCTGCTACCACGGGTCAACAACCACGATCCAACAACAGGAATTGAGTTGTAGTTACTGATACAGATCTTCTAGCTGATCTCTCTACTCAGTCCTGCCCACCCACTCCATGCCATTCATCTGATCACGATTACTCATATTTACTGCTCAACGTCATTGTTATTCAACCTTCATTGTGAACTTACTATGTGTCAGGTACTATTCCTGGCCACTTGAAATGCATTCATTCATTAAACAAAGTAAGATCCTTCAATGTCTCTTCATTGTCTCCGAAATAAAAACCATTCCACTTAGCAGAGTATTCAAAGCTCTCTGTGGTCTGGAACACATTCACTTTCCTATCCTGCTCCAACCTATGCTCTATTTCAGACACACAGAGACATATAGAAGTTCTCTGTTTCCCAGATGAAAACCTTTTGCATTTTTGAGCTTTTGAGTTTGTTCAGTGTCAATTCTACCTGAAAAGTCTTCCCCCCACATCTCCCCACCAAAACTGCCACCAGATGTCAAGCTGTCCATGGATCCTTCTTCAATAACTCTGAATGGGAATAAATGTTCTTTCTTCTGTGAATCTGACACTTGCTGTTTGACCTTCAGTGCAGTGCAACTGGAAGGCCACAGATCTTCACTACTATACATAGACTCGTTTGATTTAGCACCTATAACCACTTATTATGTGTTAGATGTAATTCATTGCCAGTGTACAAAGAACAAGGCCTTTGACACTGGGTAAGTTCTTCAATTGCTTTGAGCCAAGCTTTCCTCATATATAACATGGAAGAAATAATAATATTCACCTTATTTATTTATTTTTAATATTTTTGTTGGTGCATTATAGTTTCACATCAAAATGCAGTTCATAGTGGTAGTGACATACATGCACACAGTGTGGGAAGCTGGGCTCGGTCGAGCCAGCCAAGATGGCGCCGTGGCTGGCTGCCAAGTCTCCTGACCTGCACTTGTTTACCAGACCTAGCACATGCGCAGTTGGGAAGCGCACGCGTTTGGTGCATGCTCATTGCGTGCTTGCTGCTGGAGAACCTATGAGAGGAGGCCTGGCCTGCGTGTATGTGGTGTGAGAGAGGTGTGATTGGATGATTGCTTCTGGCGTGATTGGGGAGGGGTTGCTCGTACATAATATAAACGGGATGTAGATGTTAATAGAGAGAGAAAGCAAGAAGGTAAATAAAGAGGAAGCTGCACCATCTGTACTGAAGTGTCTGTGTGTCGTCTTTCCTGGACACTGCTGGTCAGAACTCCAGGACTGCGTCACACAGCACTTGGCGGGCTTTGCCCCAGCTCTCTCCCAATTTCCCCCTTCCCCACACAGGATGTTGAGATTGGCATTGGTATTCTCACGTATGTACATAATGTCAACGGAAGTGATTTTTTCATTGATCCTCCCTTTCCTACCACCCTTTCCCTAGACCCACCTCCCTGGCTCCACTATCTGAAGTCCCTCTTGTATCCTGACTCCTCCCTAGCTTCCACATATGAGAGAAAACATATGACCCTTCACCTTCTGTGACTGGATAATCTCACTTAGCATAATGTTCTTTGGGTCCATCTATTTTCCTGAAAATGACATCATTTTTTTCTTTATTGCCGAGTAGAATTCCAGTGTGTAATTTTGTAATCCATTCATCTGTTGATGGACACCTAGGGTGGTTCCATAATTTGGCTGTTGTGGATTGTGCTGCTATAAACATGGATACATGTGTACTACTATACTATTCTTATTTCAGTCCCTTTGGATAATATTCATCTTTAATAGAGATTCAAATGAGATAACATATGCAGGTATTTAGAATATCTTATACATAGTGGAGACATCAAGGAGCTTGTGGTCAAATGTGCGAGAACACACAGGTCTATGAAGTCCCAACACAATGTGGAAGAGTGTGCAGACGGGGACGACAGAGCAAAAGAAGGGCAAAACTGTCTGAAGTACAGTAAGGGACACAAGATGGTAGAAGAAGGTGGCTTTGAGGAAAGAGAGCAATATGAGCCCACAGTCACAAGAAGAAGGGCATTTGGGAGAGGGCCAACCAGCAAAGGCATAAGAAAGTCCAAATTTGGATGATGTTTAGAAAAATCTCAAAGTAATATGATTAGTATAGAGGGTCTTGCAAAGGTAGACCTTGTGACTGGGAACATGAGTGGTGGGTTAGGCAAAACTTAGGTTTGAGTTACAGCTTTACAACGTAAGAACTGTTTGACACTGGACGAGTTACTCAATTGCTTTAAATCTAGCTTTGCTCATATATAATAACATGGATGGAATAAGAATATTAATCTTTAGTGAGATTCAAATGAGATAGTATATGCCAGTATTTAGAACAATATCCTATACCTAGTGGAGAGCTTAACAGATTGCTGTGTGTGTGTGTGTGTGTGTGTGTGTGTGTAACATTTTGCCAAATACCTTAAAGAGGACTATGACGGTATCCTGCCCAGATCGTCTGATACTTAAACTACTTTCATGAACCCTCAGCTCAAGGCCTGCAACTGGGAGCTCAGCAGAAGATGTGTCCCTTGCATCAACTTCAGTTTTATCTCCTTCTTTTGTCAACCTCAATTAGGGCAGCAGGAGGGGAGCAACAGCAACCCAGGAGCTCTGAATGGACAATGTGTAGTGACAGGCATGTGTGGGAAGGGGAGCCAGCGGACACTGTAGGAGATTCCACCGCTGAGAGTTTCTTCTTCCCACCTAACGGTCGAATGGAAAGCCACCGATGCCTCAGGACAAACTCACTCTCCAATCCTAGCACCATAAAACAACGTTAGTGGAGAACACTGAGCTGTGGGCACCTGCTGTTCTTTCAGAAGGGTTGGCTATCTTGGTTCAAAGTAGAACATGAGCTTGCTGTTCCAAAGACAGTCCTAACCAAACTTACTCACAGCCAGAACGACACAGTTCCCCTGACTCACGGGCACATGGGACACCAGGCTAGCCAGGCTGCTCTCAGTGTTTCACAGTCTGGCCTTTCTCCACGGGGCACCGGTGCCAGCCTAACTTAATCCTACTGAAAATTCATTTTGCTAAACAGCCCCATTCACAGGAACTCCACACATCAATGGGAGATCCAAACCAATTTTGCTCTCCAAGAAAGTCTCTGAGGAGCCAAGATAAATACCAGTACGGTTTCAATTTGTAAGTTCAGTCATTCTTACCACTATAAACTAGAACGAGCACAAACAGAGAGGTTGTGATATGCCAGGTCTCTCTCCCTAAACGTGTTGCTGGCTGATATGAAAATCCCAAATCCAGCCAAGTCTTCCAGCCTCTGGATAATGAAATCTCCTGAAAGATAGGAATTTCCCTAAAAGATAATAAACAAGAAAGACTTTGGAGGGCATACTGGGGATTGAACCTGGGGGCATTCTACCTCTGAGCCTCACCCCAGCTCTATTTTATTTTTTATTTTGAAACAGGGCCTAAGTTGCTGAGGCTAGCCTCGAACCTGCAATCCTCCTGTCTCAGCCTCCCAAGTACTGGAATTACAGGTGTGGGATACCATGCCCAGCTGGGAAAGACGTTTTAAATGTAATTAGTTTGATTTATAAACACAAACATGCACACACAATCTCAAGCAAAATATCATCAATAAATCTATGTGAGGATCTATGTTCTATATTTGACAGTACAACCTCTGGTAAATAGAATGGATTTTCTCTGTTATTAAAATAAACCATTGCTTGATTTTGGGAGTAACCAGGAAAGTGCATTTGGGTTGAAAACAGTGTTTTCTTTTAGCCGAGAAGCCTGAATCATTTTAATTAAATAATCATAGTTGTAAATTTTATAAATGCAACCATAAAAGCATATAAGCAGATCACAGAGGATTTGTAGAGCTGTAGGACAACTCTGTATGACACTTCAGTGGTAGATACAGGTCATTATACATTTGTCCAAACCCCTAGAATGTACAATATCAAGAGTGAAGACTAACGGAAACTATGGACTTTGGGTAATAATGATATGTCAAAGTCAACAACTGTAACAAAGATACCACTCTAACGACGCACTCTGTAGAGAGAGGCTGAGCATACATGGAGAAAAGAGATATATGGGAAATCTGTACAACTTTTTTTAAAATTTTGAGGTAAACCCCAAACTGTTCTAAGAGTAAAGTCTATTAAGAAACACTAACTGGCAAGCCAAATACCCGCAAGCTTAGAATTAGTGTGGTACTTTGTGAAGAACCAGGGGTTTGCCTTGAGTCACCAACGTCACTGCTAAATATGTCACCGTTAGTGTCAGGCTGATATGGTGGCACAAAGGCTCTCATTCTGTCTCTGCCATGTTATAGCAAAGGAACAAGGAAGGCCTCACGGAAGCATGGATAATGTAATAGAGTCTATTTCTCAGACTGTTTATAGCTTCTTCATTTTGTCAAGGACAATATCCTGTCCTTGAACCTCTGGCTCTTCAGAGACAAGGCAAATCCAGAGAGTCATTTCTAGGAATTAGAATTAGAGGCCATCGGTGAGATTAGGAGGAACATACTTTGCAATCATTTTTTTAACCAAGGTTTCCTGAGGGATCTTTGAGACTCTGAGTGTATTCTTTGGTTCCATAGACATGAATAGAAAAATGTTGATTATCTCCTATGTTTTAGCTCTAGGGGAGAAGGAGGGCAGGATCTGTAGATAGAGTCACCTACAGAGCTGAGCTCACTTGTTGCATTCATTACCAGGTAGAGGAGTAAGTTCTACCCAAATGTAGTACGTGAATAAGAACCATGCCCAATGGGCAGGAATGTCCACCTTAACTGTGTGGTTTGCTTTGAGGAAACCAAGCAGCCCCAGTTCTGTTGCCATAATGCTGTGTCTGATGAGATGGGAAGATGGAGAAGAGCTTTGACATTATAGAAGGTGGCCTGTTACATCTCGGCATTCCAACATCTGCAGTAGGAGTTACATCATCAATCACCTTCCCTCTCCTGAATCAGTCCCAAGCACATACTCTCGCTCTGAACCGAGGCTGGCAAACTACAGCCTGCGGGTTGAATCCAGCCCACTTCTTGTTTGGGTGAATAAGGTTTTACTGAAACTCAGCCATGCTCATGGATGTATTGTCTGTACTTGCTTTCATGCTACAACAGCAGAAATACCAAGAACAAATGGTCCACGAAGCCTAAAACATCTGGCTCTCTATAGAAAAACCATCCTGACCACTGCTCTAGTATGTGTCATTAAAGGAAAAGAAAAAAAAAACCTTTTTAATCTCTTATAGCAGTAAGTCAAGAATAAATGCCTCAATCAATTGAGAAATAGTAATATAAGTAAATGACACGAGTAATAAGTAATATAAGTAAATTCTTTGTTAAAAGAAACACTTGAGACAAATTAAATTTAACAGTTTATTGGAGCAAAGAATGATGCATGAATCGGGCAGCACTCCTCTATACTATTTTTTTTATGATAGACGTTCCAGTCTCCTCTGCAATTCCTCTCTCCTTGACATTAAATTTGGGTTGTTTCTGCTCTGGTCTTTGTAATGTGGACAAATCTAGTTAGTTCCTAGTTCTTAGGTCATCATTGTGAACGTTCATAACCCAAGACATAGTGTTGTTCTTCCAAAACCAATTATTTTTTCCGTGTGTTTTCAGTTGGCTGAGTTATGCTTAATTAATAACAATGACTCATGAAGACCTGGCCTCACCTCTCATCTGCCCTGCTCCTCTTCTCATCTGCCCTGCTCCTCTTCCCTGCAGTCAGTCTCCACAGTCAGTTAGCATTTTAGTCCACTGCTTCTCAAACTGATTCTCTCAGAGAGCTGGACAAAACCCAGATTGCCGGGCCCCTCTTCCTGAGACTCTCATTCAGGACCCAGGAATTGGGGTGAAAGAATTAGAATTAGAAATTCTAGTATGCTCTGAGACGATGATGGCAGTGTCACCAGTCCATGGTACACACTTCGAGTAGCACTATTCTAGCCCTAAAGTATTTTCCAACTATCCCTTGGTATAGTTCTTAGACTGCCACGTCCTTTTTCTAGTGCCTCCTCCTAGAATATCCTTCCCAGGACTTTTCTCTTGAGAAAATTGTATTCATTTTCAGCCTCCAATTTATTTCCTTCCCTCTGTTCTCTCTGTCCTATCTTTTACTCCTAAAACATCAGTTCCTTCCCTACTGGCCTTTTTCCTAACCCCTTCACCTAAACAAAACTGAGCACTTTTATGATTGTGTTACAGTTTGTACTTTATGCTTCTATATGTTTTCTACTAGTTTCTTAGTTCACTGAAGTCAGAAGCTATATTTTTTCCTCAAATCTCATGTCCTTCTCACTAGGAGAGTTCTGGATACAAAGACATTCTTTTATGTGTTTGTTCTTGATGAAATTGTCAGTCCTAATTCTTCCTGCCTAGAGTTAAACTGTAATTGCATTGCAACTTCATACTAAAGGTTTTGTTCAATTTTCCATTTAAAAATATTGTACACCAGATGGCACAGGGAGGTTTCAGTTGAATTCTCTATGGGGACATGGGGGTATTAGGTAACTGCTGTGCACAACAAGGAACTCGAGTAGCATTAGCACAGTCTAACAATTACAGCCCCCCTTTAGAAAACCACTGTTGTCTTCAGAGACTCTCAGCAGGCCAGAGTCATTAAAGACAAAACCTCATCAACATACTTTCCAAATAGGAAAGATGTTGCCTGTGGGTAATGAAAGGAAATTGGACCGGTGAGACTGTTCACCTAACCTACCTGAGCTTCATTACAGGTTGGAACCAATCAAACCTGTAAATTAGCTTGAAATTCATGGGTAGTGTTTTGGGTTTTTTTTTTTTTAAAGAATGTCTCAAGGGTGGTAAATGTATCTGATATGCTACTTCTGCTTCCTTGAGCTGTTCCAGAAAAGAGATCTCAGCATGCTGCAATAAAGAAGAAGGATGGTTCCCTCAAAGAGTTTCATTTGTTTGGTTGAAATGTCTCATTGAAGAATTAGCATTTCCAGACAGAAGCAGGGAAAGGGTTATAGTGAGCTGGGGGACAATCATGCATATTAGTTTTATATAATCATTTACCCTTTCTTACAAAGGATGAGCCATGATAAGCAGTAAGCCTGCCTGTGTGTCCATGTGAGCGAGTGCCTAAGACTGATGATTTAACACTCGCCAGCAAGGATCCATTGCAACCGGAGACTGACACATAATTACCCCCCATATCCACGTAGTCTACTAATTTCTTCTACACCCAAGAAACTCTGTCCCATGGGATTGAGTGAGGAGTTTGGTTTCCATTAGCTTGCCCAATCCTTGCGTTACTGGCTAATAGATTAGCAGGGTCTGTTTATGTACAAAGGGCACCAGTCTTTGGAAGGTTATTATTTCTACTCAACAGAGAGAGTAGAGATAAGGGTTCAATATTAGGGCTAACTGGTTGATCAAAGTCAGCTGCACAATAACCTTATTTAGTTTGGGCAAGTTTGATGGATACACCATACCCAGGTCTCCAGATGAAGAAGATTTTGTGGTAAATACATAGAGGCGGTTTGGAAAAAGAAAATGCTGGGAATTGAGGCGGCTCCAATGGTTGATCTCTCCTTTCAAGGGCCACATCATTTTAAATGGCATGTTCACTTTTACCTGTGCACTGGTGCCTTCCCATTGATTTCTTCATTGGCTTTTGCACATCTTCTTGACTCCCTACTAACTTCTACGTTCACATAGCTTTAGCTAAACATCTTTTCACCTTCAGCGTTGCTACTTACTGCCAAATTCCTTTTTAAGTTTTTGAGTTCAAATTACTGAAAGAACCCAATTTGTTCATTGCATGCTTCATGCCAAATGATCATGCCTATGATCAACTGTAACCAGGAAGATAAGGGACGCATGGTACAAACCATGGCTGCCATTTTAGAAGAGAGTCTGACAGTCATGGGTCAGATAAAGCACATTTAAATTAGGTATGTTATAATTTGGAAGGTAGTATGAGAGTTTCTGTATCCCCTCATATCCAGTCTTCCCACTAATGTGAACTTTTGGGTTTTTTTTTGTTTTGTTTTGTTTTGTTTTTGGTACTGGGGATTGGACCCCAGGACATTCTGTCTCTGAGCTACACCCCCATCCCCATTTTATTCTTCTTTTATTTTGAAACAGGGTCTCACTAAGTTGCTGAGGGTCTGGCAAAGTTCCTGAGGCTGGCTACAAACCTGAAATCCTCCTGTCTCAACCTCCCAAGTACTAGGATTATAGGAGTGCACCACCATGCCCAGCTAATGGGGTACATTTGTCACATTCAATAAACTATCATTGATAGACTATTCTTAATGGAAACCCATACTGCATACATAGTTCTTTGGTTTTTACTGAGTGATTTTTATTTTTGGTTGTTGTTCTAGAATGCTATGTTACATTTAGTCATCATGTCTTTGGGGGATCCTCTTAGCTATGACATATTTTGATGACCACAGTTTATATGGTACTGGTGAGGTATTTTATAGCATGTTCCTCAATTGAGATTTATATAATGTTTTTCTCATGATTAAACTGTTGTTATAGATTTGGGGATGAAGATTATCAATGTAAAGTGACACTTTCCTCACATCACATCCACATACTATTACCATGACTGTCATCATTTATGTTAACCTGGACCACAAGGCTGAAGTTTCTGCGCTGTGGAGTTCCTCTCTGCTTCGCTTTTCCATAGTTTACTCTTTGGAAGGAACTCACTATGTGCAGCCCACATTTAAGGAGTAGGGGAATTAGGCTCCACTTCCTTGAAAGGGAAAATAAATTATTTAGAATTCATCTGCCTAGGGTATTTTTGATTCTCTCTCATTGACTTATTTATTCAATCATTTATTTATATCCGTATGGACTCATGGGCATTTATTATATGCTCTCAATCATAATCCAATACTTCTTACCTAATTAATTAGATCAATCTGTTCCAGGTTTGGCTCTTGGGAGCTCTTCCAGCGAGCACTTGTACTCCTTTAACACAGCCCCATCATTGTGGGTTTTGCTGTTGTTTCTGCTGCTGTATTTGTCTTGAGCACTTACTTCTTGCTAGCACTGCTAGATTCTCAAGGCCATGTTCTATATTTCCTGTCAGAGTTTCGGAATCATTTCTCCAAGATCCCCCAGTTCCTTTCATTGGAGAATGATATTTGAAGCCAAGATCAGGGTGCTATTGAGGTCTTTTGTTTCTAGGTCCTCTCAGTTGACTCTCAGGTGTGCGTATGCTAACCTGGGTGTATACATATATCTATAAATATTTCTACAGGTAGCCACCAGTACCTATGCTGAGCTAAATGGGCTCATACTGATGTCTCCAACTCAAACCTCCTTCCCTTGCTTATCTGTAAACTCTCATTCCAATAATGAGAAACCTGGCTGCCAAAATCTGCCATGAATTTACTATGAAAGTCAATCCCAGTATATATGCATAGCTGTTTCATTATTTTTATTTTTATTTATTTATTTATTTTGCAGTACCGGGGATTGAACCTAGGGTCATTTTACCTCCGAGCTACACCCCCAGCCCTATTCTTTATTCTTTATTTTGAAACCGGGTCTCACGAAGTTGCGGAGGGCCTCACTAAGTAACTGAGGCTGGCCATGAACCCGGATCCTCCAGTCTCCGCCTCCCAAGAACTGGGATTACAAGCGTGCACTACCACGCCCGGCCATTATTTTTATTTTTAATCGATGCTTAATAATTACACATACTTATGGGGTACAATGTAATGTTTTGATGCATGTACACGTTGTGTAATGATCAAATCAGGGTACTTAGCATACCCATCACCTTAAACATTTATCATTTATCATTTATTGGGGGTAATAACATTCAAAATCTTCTGGCTATTTTGAAATATTCAACATAATATTGTTAAATATAGTCACCCAACTGAGCAATAGGACACTAGAACTTATTCCTCCTATGGAACTAATTTTGAGCCTATTGATGAAACTCTCCCATTACTCCCTAATTTTTAACCTATACACCAATGGGTACAACTTTATCAACTAGAGAACTGACATATAGTTTCTTTTGCTTTTACTTATATAGATTTCTCTCAAATCCAAAGTTACTTAGTTTAGCATCCTTTCCCCTCACCCTCTACTAGGGGGAGGCTCTTTATTAATATACATTTTAAAAATACACTTCATGCATTTTTAATGTAGTTAGATCCTTTTGTAAAAATTCTGCATCCAAACAGCTTGGATGTTCCAACCTCCTAAATAATAACTTTGAACTTTGTACATTAGCATTCACTCTATCTGACATAATATTCTATGGCTACTAACAAATACATAGTGCTATGTATCTACCATTATTGTCTGATAAAGAATAGTTTTACCACCCTAAAAACATCCCCTGTCATTGACCTATTTAATCCCTCCCCCCAGAACCACTGGCAGTTACTGATGTGTTTATCTTATCTATAATTTTGCCTTTTCCAGAGTGTCACACAATTGAAACCATATAATAGACTAGTATCAGACTAGATTCTTTCACTTAGAAATATTCACTTAATATCATTAATGTCTATGCATGGCTTTGTTTGATCGCTTCTTTTGATCACTGAATAGCTTTCCACTATAAGGATATACTACTATTTGTTTATCAGTTCATATATTGAAGGGCATGTTGGTTGCTTCCAGTCTTTGGTGATTATCAATAAGGCATCTATAAGCAACACCTCCAGATTTTGTGTCTATAATTTTTCAAATCATCAAATATTAGTAGTGTGATTCCTGGATCATACAATAACATCATCTTTAGCTTTGTAAGAAATTTCCAAACTATCTGCCAAAGTAGTTAAACCATCTTGCATTCCCACCAGCACGGAGTGAGAGTCCACCATTCCTCCATAACATTTCCAGAAATTGAAGTTCTCAATTTTTCTTTAATTTTAGCCATTCTAATGGGTGTGTGGTCATAAAAGTTATGTATTTTTAAAGATAGACATCTGTCCTAGGATGATTTTTATATTATTTGTAGAGATTAATCTGAGCTTAATTAATCTGAGATTAATCTTCAAATAAGAACTCTCCTACATGCATATTTCCCTGATACATAATATATATTATATATATTATATTATATATAAAGTGTTAACTTTTTGATGGGGGAGGAACACCAAAACCATTTAGTAGCCAGAACTAGTGGTACACACTTATAATCCCAGTACTTGGGAGACTGCAACAGGAGGATCACAGGTTTAAGGCCAGCTTCAGCAACTTAGCCAGACTCAGCAACTTAGAGAGACCCTGTTTCGAACAAAAAATAAAAAAGGACTGGGGATGTAGCTTGGAGGTATAATGCCTCTGGGTTCAATCTCCAGTGCCACACATACACACACACAAAATTTAGTAGAGCTTTGGTCCATGTACCAATATCTTTGGCATCACCTGGGAGGTTCGTTAGAAATGCAAAATCTTGGGCTATACCCCAGACCTATTAAGAAATTATCTGCTTTAAAACAAGATAGCCAAGTGAATTATGCACCTTACAATTTAATAAGCAGTGTTCTAGAATTACAAGTTTACAAATTCATAAAGGTGAAAACGGCCCTGCCATTTGGCAGATACGGAAACTGTCCTAGAGCTTTGAGTGTCAGTGTGTGGTTGTCTGTGTACAACACTATGTTGCTGATCCTCTTGGACACATTCTTCCTCAATTCTTACTCAAGGAAAAGGACAGCTTGCTCAAGGTTATACAACTAATCATGCAAAAAGAGAAAAATAAGCTAAAGTTCATTGTCTATAATACCACAGTATAAAAATATAAGATCAACCGTAAATCATGATTTTAAGTCATTGGGAAAATTACACTTACATTCACAAATTCAGTTTCAGGATGCCTTGAAAAGCCCATCTGTTGTGCAAAACGAGGCAAGCCCAAAGTGGCTCCTCACTAAGTATTCACTGAGTGGAACTGTGTGGCCATTCATATTAATGTAAAGCACCCAGTCTCTATTTGGCCTCCAGGAACAGCTAAAAATAATAATCAGGACTCTTTTTGTTTACCAATGCAGCTGTGAACTCTTAATCTTTCAATAGCATTTAATCATCAGCCCAACAGAACATAAATAACCCTGGGGCCAGGTATTGATGTAGACACTCTAATGGGAGCTTGTAGCAGCAAAGTAGTCCAAACCTGCCACAGGAGAGCCTAGAGAGGTAAATCTTCTTCCTCCATGTGAACAGATACGCTACTCAGAGAATGCTGCCATCTTCCAATTCCCATGTTTTGGCAAGATTTGTAAGACAATACCCAGGGACCTATTCAACAACCTAAGCTGCTGCTGCTCTCAGCAACACCCAGAATTCATTCAATGCTGCAAGAATGCATCTTGGAAAATGCTAGGGTCTGAATGCTTGTGTCCTCCCCAAATTCATATATTGAAAGATAATCTGCAATGTGATGGTATTAGAAGGTGGGGCCTCTGGGAGGTGATTAGGTCATGGGGGCTTCACCCTCATGAATGGGATTAGAGGCTTGAGAGATACTGTTTGCCCCATCCACCAGGGTAAGAACAAAGCCACAACGCAACATCTATGAAGCATGGCCCTGGTTTTCTTCAACATTATTACCCCTGAACCCAATAAGCCTGACCACACAACCTAGAAGAAGTAAGATTTATTTTCTTATAGTTTTTAGAGATTTCGATGTTCAGTTCATGTCAGGCTGGGTCTGCCGAGCTCAGGGCATGGCAGTAGGAAGCAAAGAGAGGAAGAGAGCAAGACTCTACTGTCACATCATGGAGGCCCAAAACAAGAAAAAGGATTCAAAGTCAAAAGCACAGTCCCTAAGGCCACATCCCCAGGGACCCACCTTCTCCAGCTACACCCACCTGCCTAGGTTACCACCCAGTACACACTGGGGAGATTACACCCCTCATGACCTTATTATATTAATTCTGAACATTAATATATGAGTTCTTCAGGGGCCATTTGATATCTAATTATAACAGCCCTTTACAGAATCTGCAGGCTCTTGGACCTTACACTTCCCAGCCTCTAGAAGCAGGAGCAATAAATTTCTGTTTGCTTATAAATTACCCAGTCTAAGGTATTAGCAGCCCAAATAGACTGAGGCAGAAGCAAAGCTGTAACCCTTGCTACTCAAACTATGACCAACAAACCAGCCTCTTGGGAACCTGGTAGAAATGCAGAATCTCAAGCCTTATCCCATATCTGCAAGTGGGAAATGCCCTATCAAGGGGATTTGTTTCTCCCAGAGTCCTTCTGGGCCACTCCTTGAGTTCATTACAGGACAGCCCTGAGCCATTGATGCCCTATTCTAAATTTCTTAAGGAATAGTTACAAAGTTCTTAACCTTAGGGACAAAAATGAAAAGCCAGAACTATAAATAGCAAAAAAATATTCAAGATTTTAAAGTACTACTTTTAAGTATTAAATATTAAAAGGTACTGTCTGCATATGTAGACAAATGATAAGTAGAGGGAAGCATGGGTTCTCAGTACAATTAAACTAATAATTAAATGAAATCGAAATGTATTTCAAAAAGGAAATATAAAGTAGTTGAGCCAGTTAGCACATCCATCACTGAATGGAGCGATCAGAGGAGGAGTTAATCTGATAAGAAGTAAGTCTTAGCTCTTGATGGAATCAAAGAAGCTGATAGACCTCTGAGAGGCCAGTTTGGATGATAGAAGCCAGGGGAAATGCATAGTAATGTTGGTCCCTGCGCTTGCTGGATTATAGAGGTAAGCTGAGCTTTCTTGCCAAGATCCTACCTACATCCTGACCTTCCCTTATACAAGCCACTTTGACACAGGTAGGGCAGCAGCCTAGGCATGGAGTGAGAAGTCTTGGACCATCCCACTCATCTTCAGTCATATCCATTTATGGAGGACACTTCTGAGTGTCCTAGCTTGGAACCAAGCGATGGGGAGCCAAAGGAAGCCATAACACATCCTTTGACTGTACATATCCAAATTAATCAGGCCTCTGCTTTAAGATCTTGTGCACCATGACTCATGAAATCATCAGTGATTTCAGAGGAGAGGAAATATAATCTTCTAAAGTTAAAAGAGCTGGGTCTTTCTATTGCCTCCACACCGGTGTGGGCTTTGTCTGTTGTTTAGAGGAAAATGAGACCATGGTATCCAGAGACTGTGCCCAAAAGGAAGTGACAACAGCGGCACCAGCAGACAACCAAATGGCCATCAACTGTACATATGACACGTATGGCTGAATAGCCAGTAAAGCCAGCATTCAAAATGCCTTCTTGGTAATCTTGTAGTGCTCACTCAGATCTCTTGGAGAAGGGTTGGGGTGTAGCTCAGTGGTAGAAGGCTTGCCTAGCACACTTGAAGCCCTGGGAACAATCCCCAACACCACACACACAAATCTCTTGGGGTACAGCATGAATCATCTGAGTCCTATTTGAATTTCTTGGCCATCAACCCAGGTACTCCACTCTTTTATTCTTCTGATCATTTACTTTTACTATGGGAATAATTGGTTTGTTTGAAATAAAGTAGAAGGAGGAATTAGAATAAGGGCTGCTTGATGACCAAACTAATATTCTGTGAACAGTGCAGTTCTCAGCACATTTTTAAGCCTATATTTTCCCAGAATAGAGAGTAGTTATAATGCAGAACCTCAGGAAATACTTGCTGCTCTGAATACAGATGAACAAGGTACCATTGCCCATTGCTGGGAGCCAAGTATACATTATTTAAATGGAATCCTCCCCTTCAGTGACATGGGAAGGGATGGTGGTTGCTCACCCTGCTGTGCTGACTGGAATCCAGAAGTCAGGATTAACTCCTACCCCAAATCCTACTGGTTATCATATTGCAAATATGGCAGCACCAGCTGGTGGGATATATTGTCACTTCCATTCCAACACCATCAACCACTGAAATATGGACGATTTTTCTAAGTATATAAACCCTTCCTGTTATAGTTAGATATAGAATATCCCCTGGAGAGCTCATGTATTAATGGTCAGAGTCAATGTAATTAAGTCATGAGGGTTGTAATCTCATCAGTGTGTAAATCCATTGTGATGGGTTTACTGGATGGTAACCTAGGCAGGTGGGGTGTGGCTGGAGAAGGTGGGTCCCTAGGGGTGTGGCCTTAGGGACTGTGCTTGTGTCTTTGAATCACCTTGTTCCTTCTCTTGCTTCTGGCCTCCATGATGTGAGAGCAGAACTTTGTTCTCTCCCTCTGCTTCCTGCTGCCATGCCCTGAGCTCTGCAGATCCCAGCTTCACATGGACTGACCCCCGAAATCTCCAAAAACTGTGAGCAAATAAATCTTCCTTTCTCTCAGTTGCGTGGTCGGTTGTCTTGGATTATAGCAGGGAGAATGTTGAATGGGACACCCTCACAACTGGTCTATTCAGGGTTGACTGTTCTTCCCTCTGACTACTTCTTTCTCTTCTAAAAGAGTATTCTCACCTTTATCTCTATCACCAGTGAACTCTAAGCCTTAAGATCAGATCCAGTTTGACCATATACTGACTGTGCAACATTGAACAAGTGACTTGACTTCTTTCAGCCTAAGTTTTCTCCTATGTAAAATGAGGTCTGACAGAGTGTCTATAATGGTGGTGGCCAGTAATCCCAACCATTCTTGTATGCACATGTCGTTCTTCACATGAACGGGTAGAGATTATTTTTTTCTTCCCTTGAACTCAGCCTTATGGCTTGCAGATTCAGCAGAAGAGATGCTGTGTTGGTGCCAGCCTAGGCTTTCAGAGGCTGGACAGCTTCTGCTTTTGCTCCTTTTGAACCAGGCTATCCTATTGGAAGGAGAGACCATGTGGAGGAGAACCAAGGCTCCCATCTGACAGCCAAGACCAAGGCTCAGGGAAGTGAGTGAGGCTGAATCAGCTTCACCGGCCCCCTGTGATGCTCATCCAACATAATTAACCTGAGGTTGAGATGAACCTTCCTCTCTGAAATCAACCCAAATTCCTGGCCCACAGAATCACAAGCAATGAAATAGTATTGTCTTGGGCTGCCAAGTTTGAAAGTATATTATGTAACAGAGGCTAACTGAAACATGAAAATAATGCTGTTTCCCCAATTATTAAGGACTTTAGAAAATCAAATGAAACAGTAAATATGCAAGTGCTTCTAAACTTATAAGTAGCTTAAATAGAACAATGTAGAAATATAACGAGTATTTTATGTTATACTTCTTGAAGATGTCTAGAACTTTGTAGACAGATTATTTGCACCCTCCTCAGTATTGCAGGCAGGGAAGGAGATGAGGTACCTGTTTTAATAATGACGATAATAGCTATTATTTTTTTTTGAGAACCTGATAAGTACCAGACATTATCCTTGAAGTGATGGTCAGCTTTTTGTTGCTGGGACAAAATACCTGAGACAAACAACTAAGAGGGAAGATTGATTTTGGCTTAGGATTTCAGTGTATGGTCAGCTGGCTGCAAGGCAGAAACACAATGGTGGAAGAGTATGGCAAAGGAAAGCTGCTCAGCTCATGACAGCAAGAAAGGAGATGGAGGGAGGGAGGAAAGGAGGGAGGAAGGGAGAGAGGGGGGGTGTACACAACAAGATATACCTTTCTGGGTATACTTTTAGTGATCTACTTCCTCCAACTAGACCCTACCTCCTATGGTTTCCACCTCCTCCCAATAATGCCTTCACATAGGAATCCCTCAATTGATTATTCCATTGATGAGATCAGAGCCTTGTGATCACATCACTCCCCAAGAGCCCCACCGCTGAACATTGCTGCACTGGGAACCAAGCTTTTGGGGACATTCCAGATCCTAACCTATCACTAGCCAATTCTCAGACCCAGGGTGTCTGAGATAGCGATCTCTTTTTACAATGTGGAAATTGACTGTGGGGTGATTGTGTCACCAAGCTTGTTCCAACCATACATAAATGGCGGAGTCCAGATTGTCCTTTTAACCTCAAGATAAAGTGATTTCCAGTATAGAATATCAGCTTTGTTTTTCTAAAGCTCCTTCACCAGTAGAGAAATATATTTGAAATAAAAAATGGCAGAGTGAGTAAGTGAACAATGGAGCACATGTCTCACGTTTCCTGATTTTCCCATTCCTGCTAAGAAAAATCCTTGCTGCTTCTCACCTGTGTCTTCAGCATTCAGAGGATAGCTGAGGACCATATTACAAGAACTACTGGGAAATTGAAGATACAATAAGCAGCCAACTGTGGTGCATGCCAGTGCCTGGACACTGATCTCCACACACAGGAACAGCAGGTCCTATGCTGTGGGCAAGGAACTCACAAACTTCAGTAGATGAACCAATAATGAGGTTTGCCTACACAAGGCTGTTTGCAGCCTCTCAACATAGTTTGAAACAGGTAAGCAAACAATGTGAAGAAATGAGCTATTATTTAAGGAATATGACCGAGAGCTGATGACAGGGGTTTTGTAGACCTTGTCTTTCCCTTTATATGATGGTTTCTGCTTGATTTAATTAGATGCATAACCCTTTTCTCTGTTTTATTGCGCTTTTGTGATAAGCATAATGATTGTAATGTTTAATAAATAACATTAGTATAAATATCTTTAGGAACATTGTAATCTGAAAATAATTAATGAAGTGCCTTCACCAATATTTATAATCAATGTATTTGTGCATTACTAAGCATGAAAGAGGATATAATTTTCATGACTTAGTCTCCTTGGAATTGAATTTCATTACTTCATAAAATTCACACCTTTAGCCCTGCACTTAATTTTTTCTCATTCTTAGCAAAAACAGTGATCCATTTCTTTAAAAAAATCCCCCACAGGGAAATATTCGGATTTCTTTTTAAACTGCTCTGTGTTTGATTCTAGTTACATTCAGACACAAAACAAAAACAAGACATTTCATTCTTTGCACATATTAGAAAATCCATTTTGAACTTCTATTCTCTGCCAGCATTTACAGAGGTAAATTTATTTTCTGGGTTTCTTTGTCTGAAATAGCTCATCCTCTTCAAACATCTGCCAATATTCAAATTCGTGTTAGGAGAGACTATTTTAAAAGGAGGTAACCAATATTTATCTTCTCTATGGGGCTTTGCCTAAAATTCTTATCCTCTTTTTTTTAATCAATGTAATCCACAGATAGACTCAGGATCCACTTTCAAAGTGGCATTGCAGAATGAATCTAGGAAGGTGCTCTCTGCAGATGAGAATGGATTTGTAGAACTGAGGTTAGGTAGTGCATTTCATAGATAAAAGAGAAGACTGACAGCTCCCTCTGTAAGCCAGCTGTTAATTAGTGTTCAACGCAGCCTCATCAAAATAAGCACTTTCAGATAATTGCTTTCAGGAGTATTCTAAGTACTTCCCTTAGAAGCTGATTTAAATCTGCATGATGTTGGGTGCTGTTGGAAGACAGACCATAAAACAGAAAACAAAAAAACAAAAACACATGCACCTACACACACACACACACACACACCCTCTCAAAATATATGCTCTTAAAATTTCAAACTCCTTTGGATTCATCACTAGATTCCTTTAAACTACACGTGTTTATGACTCTCAATGTTTGCCTATGTGGCTTCTTGTCTAAGTTTTCATAGCTGCTAAAATGAGAAGGTATATTTCCTCTTTCAAATTACTTGTGTAACATGATTTGAGATGGCCAGTCAATAAAAACACCCTTAGAGGGAGAACCCAAGACACTGAAGGATTGCATAGCACACTGACATGGAGAGTATAAACACTAGGAGAGAGAAAAATAAAGGGCATGAGAATAAGCTAACCCTACTTTGTGTCCAATTTCACCAATGATGGGGGCTGAGATTGCCAATGGGTACCAACACATGTATTTTCTTTAAACCACAGAGTACTTGAAAAAAAAAGATGCATATTTAAAAATTGGAAGATGTATCAAAGTCTGGATTCCCTCCCGCATCCCACCCCAGTTTCCTTTGAAAAGAAAATCAGAAGACCCAGCAGGATTAGACCAAGGCCCCCTCTTGGCATCAGTAGGCCAGAGCTGTGTGATGTTTGCTTTCATAAATGGAGCACAGGCTTTCTGGTTTTTCAAAGTTCACCCCTGGCTCCTTCAAGCCATTACTGGTCTCCCTTCTGGGTCCTGGAGTTGATGTCCTTAGTTTTTTTTTCTTTTAGAATACTAAGATTACTGAGTGAGGACTACGATAATTCTGTGATTCCTAGAATGTACTGGAGACATTGTGTTACTCATAGAATAATCTCCGCATTCTTGCTTTCCTATTCAGTTTTGCAGGCTGCTCTATGTCAGTCATGGCAATGTTGTTGCTGGTAAGGCTGGGATGCCAGCCTTATTTAGGTTAGGGTTAACCCTAGAGTTATTAGGGTTAACCTTAACCCTAACCCTAAGCCTCGCTTATGTATTAAAATAAAAAAATCTTCACACTCTGATTCTATGCCAACTTGGAGAGATCTATCCACATATATCTTCCCCAGACCTCCTTGCCACCAATTTTCTACTTATATTCCCTCCAAGTTACTGATCATCCGTCCAACTATTCATTGGATAAGTTGATATAGACTCATACCTCAGGTTATTTCTCCTTCTAGGAAAAATGAACAGCCTGGTGCATTGTTCTACGTACTGCACATGGGGGAATTTCTCTTCCTTGGTTTCTATCAAGGATGCCCCATCTATTTCTTTTCTAGAAATGTCATGAGTAGCTGGTCAACACTATGGTCAGACTCTTTTGATTACTACATTAGCTCCACTGTCCATTATGGTAACTACACTTACCTTGTCCTTGGCCCCTAATACCCCAGAATACCATTTTCTCCATTGGGTTTGGGGATCTCAGTCCAAAGTAGTAGTTCCCACTATAATTTATGACCTACAGAGAAGAGCCAACACAGAGCTCTTAAAGTATGCCTAACAAATTTATTGTTCATAGTCATGGGAAAATGTGTGCCTTCTGTGAGCTTCCAGGATGAGTGAACAGGTCTAACGTGATATTTCCACTCTTCAGTCAAGTCCCTCTATGTCACTGAATATTTTTTTCTCTACAGTGCACTAGCATAGTTCTGACCCTGGGGCTTTATTTGGTGCAGACCAGTATTGGGTCCACATTTTAGTCATTCACTGCCACCCCCAAAATGCTGGAGCCATTTCTAGCCTCTTAAGTTTAAAATATTCATTATAGAATCTTTGCTTACTAGCTCGTATCAACCAATTCAGCTTGATCCAAGCT
Organism: Glis glis; assembly: GCA_004027185.1. Taxonomy (NCBI): domain Eukaryota; kingdom Metazoa; phylum Chordata; class Mammalia; order Rodentia; family Gliridae; genus Glis; species Glis glis. Next base: position 22,116 of record PVJS01005497.1, read on the forward strand.
CATATTTTTCCAACACAGTCCCAGATCTTAAATATTGATTTCTCCAAGTATCCCACAAATTTCTGTGTATATAACCAGAAAAAAAATCCATGTAGTTCTTTGGGGTGTATAGGTAACACTTTGTACCTCATCCTTTGGTTCCTGCTGGGACTTGAATATAATTCTACATCTGAAAGCATAAAGGGTCCTGAGAGTAGTATTCCTGCAGAGACCCAGCAATGTCTTGCAGGGGAAAACCATTATAGATTCATTAGGCAAAGGAGGAAAGAGCTCTTCAGACACAATGGAAGGACTACTTCTGATGTCAAAGGAAACCCACAAAATATTGAGAATGAAGGTCCTCAGCTTCATCAAGATCTTTCCATATGTTTCAAATCCAATTTTCAGGATCCTATTCCTTTCCCATCAATTCCCTCAGAAGAGGCTATAGCTGCAGGGCTGAGATTTCTGAAAACCAAACCCATTTGGTCTTTGGCCAGACTTGACTCTTTCCCTAGGCTGAGCGCAGTCTTCTTAATAAGCCATAAAGTGAAAGAAACAACGATGTCAATGATTAAGCAGGAAAACCTCAACAAATCCTACTGAATCCAGCTCTGACGTCACTGTCCAGGTCTTAGAACAGCATTCTTTCTGTTTTGAAATGTACCTAAGCCTCTAACCCAGCTTTCTGCATCTAAATGCCTCTTGATAATCTGCCTGATGGACCATGCTTTTCAAAGTGCTCTCCTGCTTACCTCAGTCCTCTCACACACTGGTATCCTCTCTTGAGCTCATTCCCATAGATTGGGCCCTGGGTCCTGCTTTTCCACGTCTCTTATCTGTCCACTAGCCTGCCTAAAAAGGTGCCCCAGATATTGCTAACTTCCAAAATTCCTTGATTAAGTGCTTCACACACTTGCCAAGACATCCTCAGATAAAGCACTACAGTGTTGACTATTTTAGTTAGAACTATTCTAGGTGCAAGAAATAGAACTCCAACCCAAACTAGCTCATGGGGAAAGGTGTCAGTCACCCAAGTTAAAACATGGAAAGGAAAGGGGTGAAAATCAGATTCACAAATAACCTCATGGCTCTCTTTGACCCTCGACTCTTTGTTTCTGTCCACTAGCTTTACCAACTCATGCTAGTTTTCTCTCCTTAACATGAGATGTGTCCATTGAAAGATTCAGACTTACTATCCTTACCACTCAATGAACAGAGGACAAAGGGGGGCTTCCCTCTATGTAATCCAGTTATAATAATCCCAGGGAAGCATCTGATCTTGCTTAGATTTTATGCTTATCCATTGGGCATTTCCAGTAGGGCCAGTAGGGTGAAACTCTAATATTAGTCTGAATTTATCATGTGATCATCCTTTTGTCAAAGATCAAGTTGGAGAAAAGGATCATCATGGATGTGGCGACTGGGGAAATGGCTTTAATCAAGAGTTATTTGATTAAAGTCTATCTTAGTGTTCACCTATTTTGTTGAATGACTATCTATACCATACAGCTTGCTCTCTTCCTTTGCCTCTCTGGAATTTCAATTCAGTTGAATAAGCATTGATTCAGGCTATCTATTTCAAGTTATTGGAGAGGGAGTCTGGAAACCTGAAGATAAATAATTCATGTGCCCTGTTGTTCAAGAGCTGACCTTCTACTACGGGAGCCACTTCTATCTATTGCTATGTTTCATGACTCCCTTGAATTTGTGTGTAGTAACAAAGCCTTAGATTTTCTTCATGTGACTAAACTTGTGTTCGTTAATTCTCATTTTGACAGGTATTTTAATCTAGTTCTGGGCTGCCTTTTTAAAGTTCATACATCATATCATTTGGCTTTGTGTTCAATTGATAGTGACTGCTTAGAGACATGAGCTGAGAAGAATTCTAAAGAGGTGTTCATGCTCAGTGAAAGGGGGTCATGATCTGATTAGCAAGCTCCATGATGAATTTGGAGATGTGGAAGCAAAATAGCACTTCTTTGGAATTTCTGGCCTAATATTTAGTGCTTACTGCTTATTAATGTTGTTTTATAAATGTCAATATGCATTTAGTAAAGAAAACATAGCAAGTCTTTGGTGGTAGTTATCAACAAGTATTGGCATGAGTTCATATATATATTTGCATATATTTACATTTATATGATTATAACAATGATGTGATTTCCCTCTCTTCTTCTCCAATACAGAAATATGGGTACTATAACTAAAACCTCATCTGAAATTAGGAGGCTTTTTGAATGCCCCACATCAAGAAGGGGGGAGTAACCAAACACTTAGAAGAAGAAACACCCACCTAGTACTTAATGTAAAAGTTAGGGCAAGTTTGAAGGAAACTTTTGGAGTTTGATTTAGGGAAAATGACAATGTTTCCACATAGAAGTAGTTTGCAGAATATTGTCCAGGGGACACGAAATGTGTTCTGTACTAGTGAAAGAGAAATTACACTTGGTTCATAATATCAGTTTCTTTCACTATCACTCTGGTTACATGACATTGACCACTAGCAGATTTTTTTTTCATCCATCAGAATAAGAGCTTCCCCTTTTTAGGACTCAGAATGATTCACTTGGCAAAATGATGGAGGGTGATTATTAGGCAAGAATGCTTGTGTGTGTTTAATCAGAACACCCTATTCGGAGGACCAGAACACTTAGAGAAGTTTTAAAACCCCAAATATTTAGGATGCCCACATCATGCTGAGGTGCCCCTTCACTATCTGGTAACTCCGTCATTTAAACTATGTAGCTACTAAGCTTTGGGTTGATGAGAAAGCTCAGGGGCAAAGATGCTGATTTTCCTTGGCTATTTGTGGCTACGTAGAAGACGGAGGCAAGTCAGCGAAAAGGTGAGAAGACAAAAAAGAAAGCTACCAAGCACGAGAGAGAGAGAGAGAGAGAGAGAGAGATATGGCGGAGAGAAATAGCTCTTCCGAGCCCCTTCCCAGTTTGCAGATTCCGAAGGCAATATTTTGCATCCTGGAGAAACGCATCTCGCCTTGATTCCAGAAGTAACTTTTCATTGTGATACCGTTGCCATGGGGATAATGTGCCGGGTTGCACATCATCTCCCTCTCCCATGTTCTATTATAAAGTAAGCACTTGGGATGCTAGGCCATAAATATGCATCCACAAAATGTTAATCTGTAAACTAACCTGACAACCAACTTCAGAGTAGTCATCAGTCCTCCGACTGGCAGGCAGCATCACTCCTTTTGGAAAGCAACATGGGCAGGACGGCGATTGGGCAGGCACGGGCATCTGCAACTAGAGAGATTATTTCCTTCTCAGGCATTGTGGCCTTCGGACCAAAGAAAGAAAAGAAAAAGGAATGCAAATCTGTTTGGCAAGGAATGGAATTTACTAGTGATCTACCATATTTCCAGGTAATATACAGCGTTTTGGTCTATTCCTTCGAAAATCTTTTTTTGAAGCCAACCAGATTCTTTTTAAAACTTATGGGGAAGGAATATTATATGTAGATACATCTCCAGATAATAGCCTACTGCATGTATTTTCTTTTAAAGGACAGAGGGGATGAAAGTGATGGTTTAGAGGAACACACAGTGTCAAAGGTGCTTCCCCAAATTGGATCAAAACTACAGTTTTGCAGTGGCAGACTGAGGTAGGAAGGCTGTAAGAAACCAGCAGGCAACCCTGAGAGGTAGCAGCCAGCTGAAAACCAGAAATATTGGTTACTAGGATAGAAAGAGAATTAATAAGAGGAATAGACTGCAGAAGCGCAGGGTTCACAGTGGGGGAGAGGAAGCTCCCCTCGCATGATGTACAAGAAATTCTCCCACTGAGTTCAAGAGAAACAAATGCCGTTGTCCAGCAAATTCACAAGATGAGCAGAAAATCAGCTCAGCTACAGCGAGGTGCATCTGCGAGGGAGGAGAATCCTGGACAGTGGAGTTAGTGAAAGTGGAAAAGTGGCTTTGAAAGGCTCTTTGTCTGAACTTTCTGAGTGGGAGACTAGAAATTCCTGCATATAACTTCATTGCTCATTTTTCACACGCACGCACACACACACTCTATCTATTTGTCTTGTTTTTGGTATATTTGCTTTTGGGGTATTTGTTTGGGGGTACTAGGGATTGAACCCAGGGGCATTCTATCTCTGGGCTACACCCCCAGCCCTATTTTATTTTTTATTTTGAAACAGGGTCTCACTAAGTTGCAGAGGGCCTTGCTAAGCAGATGAGGCTGGCCTCAAACCTGTGATCCTCTGATCTCAGCCTCCCAAGTACTAGGATTACAGGTGTGAACCACCATGCCCGGCTTATACTTGCTTTTTGAGTAGCCAAGATCAATAGTCACTTAGCTTTCCTTTTCAATGGATTGGTGGGTGTCCAAGCCATCGATCAGTTTGGGCACAGGAGTGAGAGACTGGCACAGACTTGGAGGATGCTTGGGTGGGGTTGGAGAGTGATGGCAGTTGTGGCTGCCAGTTTACAAGTCTACAGAGTTAATAAATAGGATTAATAAATGCAATTAATAAATGGGATGGCATAAAATTAAAAAAAGATTCAACACAGCAAAGAAAACTATTGAGAGTTAAAAGAGAGAGTCTACAGAATGGGAGAAAAATCTTTGCCAGTTAGTCTTTTAACAGAGGACTAATATCCAGGATAGATGGACAATTAAAAAAAATCCTCATCAATAAATGGGCAAATGAACTAAACAGATATTTCTCAAAGAAGAAATATAAATGGCCAACAAATATATGAAGAAATGTTCAACATTTTCAGCAGTCAGGGAGATGTAAATCAAAGCTACACTAAGATTTCATCTAACTCCAGTTAGAATGGCAACCATCAAGAATACAAATAATTATAATTGCTGGCGAAGATATGGGGGGAAATGAACACTTATACACTGTTGATGGGATTGTAAATTAGTACAACCACTGTGGACATCAGTATGGAGGTTGTTCAAAAGACTTGGAATGGAACCCCCATATGACCCAGCTAAACCACTCCTGGGTATTTATTCAAAAGAGTTGAAGTTAGCACAGTATTATGATACATGCATATCTGTGGGACTCAGAGGAAGTATGGACTGGCAGTGAGGATATGATTCTACTCACCCCACACAGCCACAGATGTGTGCTCATTTCGGGCAGCCACAGATGTGTATATAGTTATATAAGCATGACTAGGTAATATGCAACACGCACGTGCACATTATGTTGGTGTACTGTGCACCATTTTGCCTGGAATCCTATTTAAGGGATGCGTCTGTAAAATAAAACTGCTGAGACGGGTATGGTGGTGCACACCTGTTATCCCAGTACTTGGGAAGCTGAGACAGGAGGATCACAGGTTCGAGAATAGCCTCAGCAAGTAGTGAGACTCATCAACCTAGTAAGACCCTGTTTCAAAATAATAATAAAATAGGGATGGGCATATAACTCAGAAGTAGAATGTCCCTGGGTTCAATCCCCAGTACCACACAAAAATGGAAGAAAGAAAGAGAAAGAAAGAAAGAAAGAAAGAGAGAGAGAGAGAGAAAGGAAGGAAGGAAGGAAGGAAGGAAGGAAGGAAGGAAGAAGGAAGGAGGGAGGGAGGGAGGGAGGGAGGGAGGGAGAGAAGGAAGGAAGGAAGGAAGGAAGGAAGGAAGGAAGGAAAAGAGAGAAAGAAAGAAAGAAAGAAAGAAAGAAAGAAAGAGAGAGAGAGAGAGAGAGAGAGAGAGAGAGAAAGGAAGGAAGGAAGGAAGGAAGGAAGGAGCTGTTGTTCTCCTCCGAATAGTGATTCCACATGCTTTCATCCTGCTGGGGATCTCACCGCCAAAACCTCCCCTGCAACCATAGCAGGCCCCTGACAATACCCATGTTTATAGCACCACAATTCACAATAGCCAAGTTATGGAACCAGCCTAGGTGTCCATGAACAGATGAATTGGTAAAGAAAATTTGGTATATACACAAAATGGAATTTTATTCAGCCATAAAGAACAAAATTATGTTGTTTGCAGGAAAGTGGATGGAACTTGAGGGCATTATGTTAAGCGAAATAAGCCAAACTCAGAAAGTCAAAGGTCATATGTGTCCTATCATTTGAAGAGAAAAAAGTGGGGGTGGGGAATCTCATGCAAATAGAAAGGAGACCAAAGAGTAGAGGAAGAAACCCCAGGAAGGGAGAAAAAGTAGAAAAGGAGAGGTACCTAGAATGAAATTGACTAAATTATGTTATGTGCAGGTGCGGATATGCCAAAATGAATCCTACTATTATGTATAATTCTAATGCACAAATTAGAAAAAAGTAAGGGAGAAAAAGATCAGAAACCATAGGGCAAATTAAAAAAAAAGAAATAAAGCAGTGTACACCTCAGTAAAACTCAGAACAATTTCATGTGACATCTTTTAGAAGCCCCTTACCTCTTACAAATCACCAACCAACATGTAGAATGTTTTCTAAGGAGTTCTGTATGATTCGTTCACAAGAAAACTGGAATTCATAGAAACCAGAATTGCACAAAGGAAACTTAAAAAACTAATCAACTTTGTATGCTAACCAGCCCATCCTAGTTGCAGAGCTATCCTTTCAAGCCAATTAAGTTCTAGAAAGCAGCTGTCAATGCGGACAATGCATTGAATTGATTTGATATTATTTTATATTAATTTCAACAAAAAGATTGCCTTCAGGAGAAATTTTTCATGATCTACCAATGTCCTTATTTATCAGACTTACTCTGTTATGGTGATGCTGTGTGTCAACATCTTTCAAGAAAGGAACTACATGCTCTTAATTCTTTCTAAAGAGTATCTGGAACCATATCCTATGAAAATCATATGCTAGTCATCCTGATATATTTTTATTTTTTCCTTTAACTGTACATATTTATGGGGTATAACTTGGTAGTTCAATACATTCATGTAATATGTAATGATTCAATCAGGATAATTAGCATTTTCATCTCCCTAAACATTTCTCATTTCTTCGTGCTGAGAATCTTTAGACTCCTCTCTTCTGATTCATTTAAAATATATAATAGATTTTTGTAAACTCTAGTTACATACTGTGCTGTAGAACTCTAAAACAAAAGATGGTGTTTCTGCAAACTTGTGACTGCTTAGGAAAAATAAAACCAGTAATAATGTACTATAATCACTATAGATATCTTTTCATAATAATGCTCACGTCAACATTCCAAATATTCAGTTCTCTTCCCTGTGGGATGAATATATATCCTCATCTTACTGATATGAGGCGTGGCCATTGACTTGCTTTGGCCAAGAAACATGAACAGAAATGATGTGTGGCATTTACAGGGTAAGATTTCAGAGCAATTTGAATTCTCACCCTCTCTTTTCCCTGTTCCACAAAGCCTGCAATGTCCCAAAGAGTGCCTGCTCTTCCAGTCTGGATCCCAGATTGACGATAATTTAAAACAGAGCACTAACTAACCCAAGACAGGCAAGCAGGCTGTAGGATGTGGTGGTCATAAATTTGTTTGATATGGTTGCTGCCTTGGCATCTATTTTTAGGCCTGACGTAAGTTATTTGAAACCCAGCTGTGCCCCGTCACCTTTGACCTAGTTAAAAACTTCTCCCTCCCAACGTGTCCTTCCCACTTGGGTATCGCCTGCTTTGCTTCTCATTTCACAGACCCCAAACCCAACATATCGCACAACATATCGCTGATGATGATACCTAAGGGTCAACACCAGAGTCATGTAAATAAATTCCCTCCTTGGCACGTGCTTTCTTTCTACTACCCAATCCTTAACACTCTTGAAACTCAATGAAGACATAGTCCCACAAGTCTTCTCCCAATCCTCCCTCTACTCTTGCTGTGTCATTTCTACCCACTGGTCAAGCTCTTTGCCACCTTTGCACATCGGGCCGGCCTCCTGTCTGTGCTCCTCACTTCTCTGGAACCTGTGAGTCATAATTTCTTATTTCCAGGCATTTTGGATTCACTTCTTCATGGTGTTTCCCCTGACCCATACGCCTAAACCTAACTCCTCCTCCCCCCGTCAACACTAATAACACCCTTATTTAGAAAATATATCTGTTCTCTCAAAACCCATTTATTAAATGCTTATGGTGTGCCAGACACCATACCAGGTAATGGGAATTCAATCATGAGACTGACCCAATTTTTGACCTTGAAGTGTTCAATGTGTATATTGCATTATGACAGTAAGGCAATTTCTGTAAGACAAATTCTACTACATTTTTTAAAAATACTTAGTCAAATCCTCCAGCAGAAAATTTTAACCATTGAAAGCACATGATGTATATATACAAACTTACAAGACTCAATCACTATGCAGAGAATGAAAGGGAGGGAAGGGGGAGGGAATAGGGTGGGATTTGAGGGAGGGCTAAATGAGCAATGTGTGCATGTATGATTCTGCTAATCTGACACTTATAAAAATGTATAATTAGCTGGGCGTGGTGGCGCACGCTTGTAATCCCAGTACTTTGGGAGGCGGAGATTGGAGGATCTGGGTTCACGGCCAGCCTCAGTGCTGGCTCTCTCTCTCTCTCTCTCTCTCTACCTAGTGAGGCCCTCCGCAAGTTCATGAGACCCGGTTTCAAAATAAAGTATTTAAAAAAAAATAGGGCCGGGGGTGTAGCACGGAGGTAGAACGCCCCTGGGTTCAATCCCCGGTACCACAAAAAAAAGTATAATTACAATGCACCAATAAATTAATATATTAAAAAAAGAAAATTTTAACCATTGAACCATTAGGAGAACTGAAGATGACAGCAAATTATTTTGTACATCTCTTATCGGAATGTGAGGTTTCTTTTTCTAATCTCCTGAATTTGGAGAAAATTATTGGAATATTACTCAGTGAAAGTGATAATTTGGGGGCTTATCCTTTTGATGTTGTTATACTAGGGATTGAACCCAGGGGCACTCTACCACTAAACTCTATCCCCAGCCCTTTTGCTTTTAACACAGGGTCTCACTAAATGGCTCAGGCTGGCCTCGAACTTGTGATTCTCCTGTCTCAGCCTCCCAAGTTGCTGGGATTGCAGGTGTATGCCACCATGTCCAGCCAGGGCCTACCCTGTAAGTGGCCATTTTGCCTCCTTCCCAAGTGGTAGCCTTTCCACTTAGCTGGAGACATTGATGTCTGGCTAGCCCACATCTTCCCAAGAGTCCTAGCTAAGTGTCCATGCATGTGAACAAAGGAATAATCTCGGTTATTCCAGCCCCAGCATACATTTCATGGAGCAGGAATACTCCATTCTTGCTGTTTCCCATCTCGATTTCTGCTCCACAGAATCTTGAACATGCAGAATGGCCAATGCTTGAGGCATTGGTTTTTAATGCTGGGGTGGTTTTTAATGCTATGATAGATAACCAAGGAATATAATGGTTGGCAGAACCACTTTCTGGGTGTTTGAAAACCTTTCCTAATGATTAATTTCCCCTAATCTCAGGAACTTCACTTGTTTTTAGGATGTCTGACTCTCTGTAATTTCTGCCATTTCCCATAAGATTTTTGCAATAGTTTCTTTTGTTTTGAATATATAAAATGTCTATCAGCCTAGAATATCACACTTTGCCAGAAGGCACCACTGTCAAATTCTAACATAATATATCCCAGTTGAAAACTGCCTTAAATTTGAAGTTAATAAAACAAGGCCTGGGTAAACCAAAAGGCAATAAAATGAAATTTTTAAATGGAAAATATAATGAGAAATTTCTGCCACGAAACACAAGAAATTACTATTTGGAATGATTATATAAATTTAGGTATGTCAATGACAGGTATTACTCTCACCCAGGGATCTCAACTTTAGTATGTATCAGAATCACCAGGGCCATATTGAAACAGACTGCTGGGCTCTAACCTGAAGTTTCTGGTCCAGTAGGTCTGAGTGGGGTCTCATAGTTGGCATTTGCTGCTGTATTTCACACACACCCTTTGGGAATCACTATGCTTACCTTTCTTGGCACATAATGTTTCTATGACCCCATGACAGACATAGCTAATTAATCATTTTGACTTTCCCTTGCTGAGCTCTGGAACCAGTACACTAAACAATATCAGCTCATGTTAGCTGAAACTCACGAGAAAATCTATTTGCTATGTAAGAGAACCCTAGAATCCAGGTAACTTCTGTAACAGATTTTTAGCACCTATCTTGTTCTTGTCTTGTATGTATCTCCCCATTTCTTTTTCTTAATAGGACAAAGTGATCCATTCCCTAATTTTTTATCAGTTTTTTTCTCATTAGATAAGTGTGATAAAGCCTATGTCAGCCCTCAGACATTGTATAAGAAATATTTAGGCAGTATAAACGAAGAAATTAGCATTCTATGCTTGCTGTGGTGACTAGCCAAGTCAAAGCAATACATAATCACCAAGAGAAAAATATAAGATTTTTTTTTCTAAACTACATTGAATAAGAACTAGCAAGTACTGGATATGATTCTCTCTCTCTCTCTCTCTCTCTCTCACACACACACACACACACACACACACACACGTTGAGTTTCATGTCATTCATGTAAAATTGAAGTTTGGGGTTGTATTTGTATTGCCTATAAAACATTTCCTTCTTGTAATAGCTTCTTCCATTTTCCCAGTCATTCCAAAGTTTATTCAGTTTTGCCATGAACATCCTCTGGAAACATAAATTTACATTTAGTGACACAGTACCCATTGCTCAGTAATAAATAATGCTGTGCCATTCCTATAGTGAGGTTGAAAGAATGGACTGTTGAAATCACCATGATATATTTTCTTCAGAATGTTTCTTGTCCTCTGAAGAACAGAGTTTTGTTTTTAAAATATTTGAAGATTTGGAGACATAATTTCCCCATTTTATCTCTGAAAGTTTTGAAATATTCATAATTTTTCTCAGATGATAAACAATGAATTATGGTTTCCAGTTTTGAAAACAGTCTGTTCTGAGCAGAAATGAGACATTTAAAAATGTCTCTGGTTGCAGTGTGAAATTCTTGAGGAAGAAATCCAGTGATTCCTAGTGTATGATAAAGAAAGGTTATAAAGAGGACAAACTTTAATGTAGAACATACCAACATGAACGCTTTAGATAACATTTGACAAATTTCACAATGTTTGGATAATCCCCAGATCCTTTTAACTATAAGTAATACCAACAACCAGTGTGGCTGACTAGTGATTTTCTTGATAAACTTCACAGATTTTTGCATATTTCAGCTTTCTTCTGCTTATATTTTTGTCAGATTCTTGCAAATGTAACACAATGGTATGAGGAATTGATAGTATCGAAGAGATTTTCAAACTTGACTCATAGGAATAGCTAATAGCCTCCATTTATTGAGGGGTTGACTATGCATTTTACTTTATAATCTATCTTATTAAGCTCATACAACACACAGTAGGAGGGCATTATTATTTCTCTCTTGTAGATAAGGTAATTGTGGTTAGAAAAATGATTTATCCATGTTCACAAAGCCAGTAAAATGTGGAGCAAAGATTTGAGCTCAGAGTTCAAAACTTTCTCATCAACAAAAACTATACTGTTTGTACTAGGGATTGAACCCAGGGACAATCTACCGTTGAGCTACATCCTCAGCCCGTTTTGTTTTTTTATTTTGAAACACGGTCTTGCTAAGTTGCTGAGGGTCTCACTAAATTGCTGAGGCTGGATTCAAACCTATGATTCTCCTGTCTCAGCCTCCCAAGTACTGGGATTACAGTGACACACCACCACACCTGATACAAAAACTGTACTTTTAACTGCTACATTCATGTTTTAGAAAGTTGAGTAGTGTCCTGACCCTTTTGCAGAGAAGAATAAGATGTCTTTTAAAGTATCATCACACTCCAAAGAACAACTCACCCAAGCTTCTCGCCTTCATGTCCAAAGATAAACATGCCCCTAGAAGTATAATTATCTTAGGCGGGGCGTGGTGGCGCACGCTTGTAATCCCAGTACTTTGGGAGGCAGAGACCGGAGGATCCGGGTTCGCGGCCAGCCTCAGCTTGCGCATGCGTGCGCACGCGCATTCTCTCTCTCTCTCTCTCTCTCTCTCTCTCTCTCTCTCTACTTAGTGAGGCCCTCTGCAACTTCGTGAGACCCGGTCTCAAAATAAAGTATAAAAATAGGGCCAGGGGCGTAGTGCGGAGGTAGAACACCCCTGCGTTCAATCCCCGGTACCGCAAAAAAAAAAAAAAAGAAGTATAATTATCTTAGCTCTTGCTTTTTAAAATTCCCTGATAGCTCTATGGTATTCTCAACCCTTGTTAGAGGCATGATCATATGTATTCTAATTTACTTCAGGTAAGCTTTTTTTAAATTCTATTTTGTTTATTCTGATCATAAGAGCTGCCTCAAACTAAAAAAAAATGTTAAAAAATACATATATATATATATATAGTTGATAGTAATAAAGGTGTCTTGACATCTATTGTTAGGAATACATATTCTTTATTACTTGACATCTCTCTCTCGTTCACTCCAATCCTTCACAATTAATACTCCATAAAACATCTCCTCCATTTCTTTGATCTCCTTTCTAAATAGCCCCTCAATTCTTCAATGTGAAGGAAACTGGGGTGATCTTTGAAGACACTATTTCCTCTTCAGTTTCTCAAATAGCATCTCTCTCCAACCTCATCTATCACTGCCAGAGTTGGACTACTCCCCTCCTTGTCCCACATGATGGTTCCTGCCCACTAGAACTCCACACCCTGGCATGAACCCCAGCTCCTTTCAGTCTAGTGTTGTCCAGCCTTACTTCACCCACCTTCCCCTGAACCATCATCCCCTACTCCTCCCATTTAATCAAGACGGTAGGACTTCCCTCCTACTCAGGTCCTTGTCTGGGGGCAACTCCCCTGTCATCCTGTGCTTTTTTTTTCCCAATCTAATTTATATTCCAGCATTAATTATCTTAATCACACCCTCATCAATTCTCCAAACTCCTTTTCTTCATATCTGCCTGGACATCCTTCATCTTTGGTGAGTACAACTATTTTCCTTCTCATTGTCTGAAGCAAGTCCTGACAGAGTGAAAATGCACGCAGCCCATGAGCTTGTTCCCAGTGAGATTGCACGGGGTCTTAGAGGTCACCATTACAACTTTGAAATTGACCCTGTGTGGAATCTTGAGCAAAGGAGCGACATGACTTGATTTCTGTTTTCACAGAATTTAGAAAAAAAACACACATTGGACCAGGGACCCTAGTTGGGGCTATTTGTCATTTTTCAGGCCAGGGAGGAAGGTAGCAGTAGGGAGAGGGAGAGGGGCTGGAATACCTTCTTTCTGGGTGTGAAAAGTCCATGTTCTCATGGTGCTAGAAGTCAGCTGGGGCAGAGCTCTGGCTTCTGGACCACAGTTCTCTCTGGCTCTCTTCAAAGGCAGAGCTCCCATTTTACATAAAGGACCAATATTATGACTTTGAACTGAATTAAAAATAATTGAATATTTCACAGATTTTTTTTTTTAGTTCTTTAATCACATTAAAGGAACTCCAGGCTTACTTTCTACCTCTAGCTCTGGTTTTTCTGATATTGAACTTTTGGATTCTGTTCAGAGACAGAGATTTCTTTTTCATGATAGTATCTTGTACCTGTAATTTGTTCATAATCAATCCAATCTTTGCCGATTCATATTTCAGAAATTCCTCAGGGTTCTTCTCTGTTGATAATTTCTATGTTTTTTAATGTTAGTAATGATTAGTTTATATTTTTATATTTATTTTAATAATTCAGTAGGACTTTAAAAAGGAATGACTAGTTAAAAAAAAGTCTTGTGTTTTGCCTTTTTGATTCATAAGTTTCTTCATTACTCCCCAGTTCTCAGTCTAATGGCAATACTGAAGTGGACTTACATGTAGGTTCTGCAGTGCAGCCGGTGCCAAGCTGAGAATATGACACCGGTGACCCTTCCTTGGGCACACTCAAACTTCATGATTTATTTTCTTAGGATCTCAAACTTTGCTGTGACCCAGTCTGCTGGTCAACTCAGTCCTGCAAATAACAACTGGAGGACTAAACTCAAACTAAAAAGGGGGTTTGGGATATGAAATGCATAAAGAGAAACTGCAGGGGAGATAGGCGAAGACCTAGAGTCTCAGCAGCTGGGGAGCAGAGGTCAATGTTGAGCTCACTCCATCATGGAATTAGGAAGCCACATCCAATTTGATAAACAAGTCTTAGCTCCTTTCTCCAAAGATGAAAGTATAGGTTCACACTGCTGCAGAAAGTAGAATACATGGTGCTTACCTAGCCTTTCCCACAAGCTGGGAACAGGTACTAACCCACTAAACTCCATGGAAGACCACTTTCCTTTCTTCATATGTTTCTGCTCAAATTTACCAGGGATCATTGCATCTCCTGTACCTGCTATGATAACAAAAGTCTGTCAAGTCCAATAGGATGTAGATGATAAGAAACAAAGGGGAGGGAATAGGGTGGGATTGGAGGGAGGGCTAAATGTGCAATGTGTGTATGTATGATGTTGATACCCTGACATATATCAAAATGTATAATTACAATGCACCAATAAATGAACATAAAAAAAGAAACAAGTAATTGTTGGACTGGACCAAACGGTGATTCTGGTACCCTTACAGAGAGTGTAGCAAAGGAAGGACCAGTATCAATGCAGGAAGACAACAAGCAAATTGTGTGTGTGTGTGTGTGTGTGTGTGTGTGTGTGTGTGTCCAGAACTTGCAGTAAAAGAAAAGGAAATTTGAATGGGCTAAAGGAGCAAGAAAGGGGATGTGCATGTTTCTTTTGTAAGGGAGAACTGTACATAATTGAAAACAAGTGGGAATAGATTACACAGAGAGAAGGTACTGGAAAAGAATGGGTTCCGTTTGAAGTCTGATCTTTGAGTAGGAAGAGTAGGGTGAAATTCAGATCATCTGGGAGATTAGATTTACAAAAGTAGAAGAGATGTATCTCTTCCACCTAGCCTCTGGGTAGGCTGAGGGCTGCAGAGAGAGTTCTATCTATGGAGAGGGATGATGAAGAGGAAGGATAGAGCAACTATATTGACTGGTTTTATCTTCCATCTGAAATAGGGTAACTAGCTGTAACATGTCCCAGAAACCTGGATTCTCAGAAATGAAATTAAATATTTCCATGAGGGATACCCATCTGGTATTTAAAGGCTGAAGAAAGAAAACGTGGCAAGTTGGGCATGCGCAGAGCCTAGGCAGCTTTGGAGGGAGGGAGCCAACCCGAGAGTGGGAATCGGAGAGACTGCAGATTAGTGGTCAGGGCCATCTGGAGAATACTGTTATGCAGTAGGACCTATGTACAGTTCTGGGATTATGAATGGCTTCTGTCTGGATTTGTCCCATGCCCTTCAATGGGCTGGGAACAAGAATGAACAAATCTGATAGTGAAGATGAGTCAGGGTTCTGTCTCACCACAAGGAAGTCTAAATTAAAAAAAGGGGGGAAACTCCTCTTTGAGATCAGAGAGTAGATCTAGTTACCAATCTTGGTAGCAATTATTGGTAGCTGATTGTTTGGTAGTTAGTTAAAAAATGAATCATTCCTTGAATTTTGTAGGTTAGGAAATACAAAGGGACAATAAAAAATGAACAATGGCCCAAAAAAGTGAGGTGTAGAGTAAAAAAAAATATTGTCCCACCTACCCCTACTTCTGGATCCCACCATACCTGAACATTTACTAATTGTGTCAAATCAAAAACAGCTAAAAAAAAAAGAAAAAGCTCCTTCCCCATGTTGAAACACCTCCCCTGTTATATACAGTCAATGCTCAGTGTGTGAGTGTTCTACCCAGGGGGACTTTTAGAGTGACATTTTTCATGATTGAAGACTAGACAAATGAATATTTGTCAATTCTCAGAAGTTCCTCACAGTAGACAGCCAACCCTTATCTTCCCTCACATTTTAATCTTGACAAAGACTGACACTGTCAATGACTCACTTGGTGCTTTAGGCTGACGATGCTCCAAGCTGGAAATAGCAGGCTGAGGGCAAACTGGGTGCTTGGCGGCCACAGTGAATACCTCTGTTTCTCAGGTCTACTCTTCCAGGGTTAACTTTCTAGTTTGGGGACTTCTCATCTAATTTCTGCAGTGTCTATGCTTGTCATTTATTATGTATCCACTGAAAATATTTGAATTATGTTCTTATGATGGAGGAGCTGCCTGTTAGCTTCAGGCTCTTCAGAAAAACTCATGTAGTCATTTATGGGCACTGACTACATATATAGCATAAAAATCAGAAAGTTTGATGGTGGTGATTATTTAAACTGACATGCTCAGTAAAATATGAGAACAGAGTGTAATGTAAAATTTTTAAAAAGTTAGTTCTTGTGCATTTCTCTTAGTGGAGGTAACAAAACAGTTGATACAAAGAAATGGATAATTGTTGTATAATAGTAAAGTTGATGGTCATGAAAAGAAAATGGTGAGACTGGCGTTTAATTGGGGAAGTTGATGAGCCTCTAAGTTCCCAATCTCAACTTCCCAGAGGTGCCCCTTCCAAAGTAGCTACCACCATTGGTCCTTAAAGGTGGGGAAGGCAAAACGGATGAAGGAGGGAACAGACTTTAAAAGAACAGATATTAGAAAGGACTCCACTTTTAAAAGGGGTTGCAAAATTCCAGCTCAAAAAATAATGCAATTCTTGGAAATGTTCGTTATACTTTTATCTTATTTTGTTTGTCTATATGCTTGTGGTTCAGGGAATTGAATCCAGAGACTAGTGCATGCTAGGTAAGTACACTTTAGCTTTGATTTAGAGTATGTTCTCAGGTCACTGTTCCTTATTACTTGTACTATGGTTTATGCTACATGAATGGGCTTTGAAAACAGAGTAGTGTGATACTTATTGCTTTGAAAGTGGCAGGCGAAATGGAAAACTGAAAGAAAAACAGGTCACGAATGGTGGCAATGTCTGGAATTAAAGTCCAGAGCAAGAAAGAAGGTCAAATAATCATAAGCATTCACTGGAGAGGCTAAATAAGCAACAGAAGGAACAAAACAAATGCAGAATCGGAAAACAATATGGCACCCCAAAGCTTGATCTATTCAAATGCTAATGTTTTGTAGATGATAAAATAGAAGCACAAAGAAATGAGATCATTTGGATCTATGTAAGATACAAGATCTGGTTATTAGGAATAAAAGGTGGGTAGCATCAAAGATTGTAACCATTCAGGAAACCCTGGGCTCATTTCACAGATATTAAGGCCAGATTCAGCCTCAGAAATGGCTGAGATTGGGAGGTCAACTAAATAGTCCTGGGGGGTGCAGGTATCATAAACTGCAAAACCAACAGGAGAGATGCTTTGTAAAGAAATCAACTTAGGCAGACTTACAGCAAGCTTCCATTCCAAGCATGCATCTCTGAAGTTAGAGAAAGGTAGTTATGTCTAAGACTCATGGACATCTCCTTCTAGAATCAGTACATGCACAGAAACTCAACTCAATAATTTGTTCTCTATATCAGCTAATAAGATCACCATAAAATCAACCTCCCAAGCTAACACTATAAGCGCTTTCTTGTATTCCCCACCTTACATGCAATAGATCATCACTTAAATAAGGGAAGATAAACCAATTTGGCATTATTTATTCCTAATAAGCCATTATGCAAATTAAATTTTATATGGCACACTTGGATATTTTAGCTCTTAGAGGCGTTCGGCTACAAATGATACAAAAATCTAACAGCAGAGCGATAAGAAAGCAAAAGCAATCATCACCGAGACTTGTTTTAGTAGTAATGCTAGTGATGGTGTTATTATTTTAGTAAGCCTTTGTTGAGTATTTAGCACACAATTCCATAAGATAAACCTAAGTATCTGAGATGCTTCTGGAAATAAATAAGAAAAAAACTGATGTACCAACTAGACAGAAAGTCAGCAAGGAAACAGGAGATTTGAATAACTATCAGCTAAATGGAATAATTGACACACAAAGAATACACCATTGTGAGTGCAAGAACCATGTTCCTCAAGAGTATTCACATCTGGCACCTACAAAAAATTATAATACTTATCTGACATCTACTAATAAACTGGTGAGGATTTGGAAACAGTGATATGGAGCTTGGTGAAAACACATTATGTTTTTCATATTATATAAAGATGAATAAAAACAAAACAAGAATTTGGGAAAATAGAAAAATTATGTAAAACTTTGAAATAAGACATTTATATTATCTTGAAAAAACTTGAGCCTGTGTTTCCATCTGCTCCCTCGGATTTCTGTAACAAGATACTACACACTGGGTGGCTTAAAACAACAGAGATTCATTTAGTTCTGGAGGCTACAAGTCTGACATTGAGAATCCTCCCTTGCCTCTTTTTGGCTTCTGGTGGTTATAGGCAATCCTTGACATTCTTTGGCTTGTAGAAACCTCTCTCCACGCTCTACTTCATCATCACGTGATATGTATGTCTATGTCTCCAAATCTCTCTCGGTTTATAAGAACACCAGTCATTGGATTTAGGGCTCTGTCTAATTCAGTATGACCTCATCCTAACTTCATCTCACCTGCAAAGGTGCTACTCCCAAATAAAGTCACAATCACATATCCTGAGGACTAAGACTTCAACATGTCTTCCTAGGGAACACAAATCAACCCACGACAGTGTGTGTGAACATAATTTTCACATCAAATTTTATGGTAAAAATGGTTAATATACAGTTCTTGATCAAGATCTTTTTATTACTGTTAATCCCTCTACATTCTTAAGGTTATATTGAAGAGAAAAATTAGTATTTCCAAGTCAGGGATAAGGAATTAAAATATTTACAACCATTCAAAGTTGGCAGTACTTAAAAAATTTTAAAATAACCACACAAGTCTTCATCTTTCATTCAAACTACAACTAATTTTTCACCAGACATGGTGGCACATTCCCTGTAATCCCAGAGGTTGAGACAGGAGGATCACAAGTTTGAGGCCAATGTGCAGAAACTCAGTAAGGCCCTGTATCACAAAAAATAAAAAGGTCTGGGGGTATAATTTAGAGGTAGAAACCCCCTGGCTTTGATCTCCAGTACTAAATATATAAAGAGAGAGATATAGATATTACATCCAGTACTAGATATAGAGATAGAGATAGAGATATTACATTTTTTCATGATAATGTAAATGATTTTAGATGTGGCCAAAACCTTCTTGTATCAAATATCTGAAAATGTTGAAGCTCTAAATACATGCATTGATACATTCATGCATAATTACATTCTTTCCTGGTACTTAGAGCTCTGCTTTGGGGACTCGCAAATAAAGAATTTGTGAGCCCAAGAGGTGGTGAAATTGAAGTTTATAACTGGAATGAAAACCAGCATTTGCTAAGGATCAGGCTACTAGTGATCTTCTTTAGTTCATAAAGTATCTTCTACTTGCAAATAATCATTTTTGCCTTTTTTCTCATTGCTATTATTGAAAATGAATAAGTTTAAAAATCTTTTACTTGGCCATTTTAACCCTCTCTTTGAGCTTATTCGGGGCACTATGAAAAAAGATTCATAATTCTACAAGTTATTGGTGGAGGTGTAAGAACCTTCTAGTCTAGAAGATGTAAATTCTTGAGAAATCAACTTCAATGATCAAATTCCTTTACCATCTTAATAAATGGCATCATCTCACCTAGATGTTTTAGTCAGAAATATGAAAGTATTTGTATTGCCAACCGCCTTCTCTCTCCTCCCTTTCATTCTGTATTTAATAATATTATACCTACCTTGAAAGCACAAGGTCAAATTTGACTGTCCCTTCCCATCACCATTGCTGCCTTTCTAACTGAAGCCACCGCATCGCAACTGTGCTATTCTAGAACCTTCTAGCCTGGCCTACCCACATTCATGTTTGTCTCTCCATCCATTTTCCATATTGTCACCAGATTGGTTATTTAAAACAAGACTTACATATTCCATATATAGGTCATGAATACGGCCAATTGATAAATCACAAAGGTAATACAGATCAGTGATACAGGGTCAATCGGATATCAAGTAAAAGTGACCTTGAACCCTTACTTTACATCATTTAAAAATTCAGATGTATTGAAGATCTGACTATGACAAGTAAAACAATAGAACTTTTAAAAGAAATTACTGGCACATTCTTCATGACCTCGAGAAAAACAATGATTTCTTAAGTAATACACCAAAAGCCATTAACTGTGAGGGAAAATTGGCAAGTTGGACTATATTAAAATAATTAACTTGTGTTTATCAAGAAACCATGATGAATATAAGAGACTAAAACCTAGAATAAGAGGACATACTTGCAATACATACATCCCAAAGAGGAATTGTTTCTGGAATATCTAAAATATTTTACAAATCCATTAGAAAAAAAAGACAAAAGTCTAATAAAAATAAGATGCTCTAATAGCCTTATTGCAATACATTAACTGTTTGCCTTAAAAATGTCTGTGCTCCTTGACCCAGACATTCAGAAATAAATTTTAGAAAAGAAATTGGAGAATCAGAAAAAAAAAATGTGAGCCGGGCATGGTGGCGCACACTTGTAATCCCAGTACTTGGAAGGCTGAGACAGGAGGATCACAGGTTCATGGTCAGCTTCAGGTATTTAGCAAGGCCCTCCGCAACTTAGTGAGACCCTGTTTCAAAATAAAAAATAAAATAGGGGTGGGGGTGTAGCTTGGAGGTAGAATACCCCTGGGTTCAATCCCCAGTACTGCAAAAAAAAAACCCACAAAAAATAAAATAAAATAATAAAATAGGGCTGGGGCTGTAGCTTGGAGGTAGAATGTACCTGGGTTCCATCTCCAGTACCACAAAAAAAAGGGGGAAAGAAAAAAATATGGACATAGAGGCTTACTGCTACATCTTTTATGAATTTTTCAAAAGTAGAAGGAAAAAGTAGAATATATATGTGTGTGTGTGTGTGTGTGTGTGTGTGTGCGCGTGCATGTGTGTGCGTGTGCGTGTGTGTATGTGTTGCTGGGGATTGAACCCAGGGGCTTTCTACCTCCCAGCTACACCCCCAACTCTATTTTATTTTTTATTTGGAAACAAGGTCTTGCTAAGTTACTAAGGGGCTTGCTAAGTTGCTGAGGTTGGTTTTGAACCGAACCTGTGATTCTCCTTTCTCAGCCTCCCAATACTGGTATTACAGGCATGCACCACCATGCCAAGCCAATAACCTAATATTCAAAAATCAAAGGAATATTTAAATAAATGCATACTGTGCTGTCAATATATACTTAGCTATGCATTTTCAAGACATTTTCAATGGATGGGGAAATACATCTGTTTAAGAGCTAAGTGACAATATCCTAATGTAAATTTTTATATCAGCATGAACTCACCTGTGTAAAAAAAAACAAAACCGAAACAGAAAATGTAGGAAAAGAAACACACTATTTAATTATACTTGTTACATTGAGTGAAGAAATTATTCTTTTCCTCCTTATAAGTTTCTATATTTTCTATGTATTCTAAAATCAGCATGTACTGCTTTCTATCACAGAAAGTAAATAAGTATTCAAATAAATTTTATGTAAAACTCAAACACCACTAATATGAAGGGTGAAAACAAGTAAGAAATGCTACTAACTCTTATGAAAATGGTCACTTTTCATGTCCCCAAGATGCACACCACCTATTCCATAAAAGGTATCAGAAAGTCATAAAGTATAATAAATATTATTTCCTCTTTCATTTTGGTTCCATAGGCAGAGACCAGACTAGAAAGTAATTTATAACCCAAATCCATAGTTTCCCCCAAAATCACCATGAAAAAATTCATATGTTTAGGTATTATATGTTAAATGATAGTTAGGTTACAAAAAACATTTTGATTCCAATTCAAAGTTAATCTTTGATGGTATTAACAGTTTAAAACCTGCCTTCCAAAACTTGGGTTGTGGTTTAACAGATTACCATAATCAACTGATAAACTCTAAAAACTGTATTGTAAAACCACTCTAAAAACTGTATTGTGAAACCACTCTGTAAAAATTAATAGGTCCTATAGTAATAGCAAAGCTGGATTCTATCAGAAAACTTCCCTCCAAAGACTCAGGGTCCACCAGCTCCTGATTTATGCCTCTTTGGTCCACTGCCATGCATAAATACTTCTAGCCACTGCCTCCGAATAAAATTCAAGTTTTCATTCTGATTATTGATGACACACAATGGCTGGTAGGAACAACGCTTAAGTTAATGATGAAGTCTAACTCTTCAATAGTTTTACATCTTTTATAAGTATGAAATCCAAAGTATTTGGATGGCTCACTAACTCAAGAGAGGAGAGCGATGATATAACACTCTATTATTCAACACAAAGTATATAATCTAGCCAAGATCGTGTATGCCAAGGGGAAAATAATCTTATTTTAATTTGGAGCTCGCTACTAAAGAAGAGAAGTAATTTCCAGAAAAAAAATGTAAATGAAGAGAAAGCAAAACAATGGCATAATAAAGGAAGACTGCTAAAATGGTTTGGGTGTGTGGAACTGAAGCTGAACTGAAAACAAAATTCTTTCTACTTCTGTACCTTTTCCTAATATTAACATGTATCTTTTATTTTTTTTTTCCGGTACCAGGGATTGAACCCAGGGGCGTTCTACTTCCGCGCTACACCCCCGGCCCTATTTTTTATACTTTATTTTGAAACCAGGTCTCACGAAGTTGCGGAGGGCCTCACTAAATAGAGAGAGAGAGAGAGAGAGAGAGAGAGAGAGAGCGAGCTAGCTGAGGCTGGCCGCGAACCCGGATCCTCCGGTCTCCGCCTCCCAAAGTACTGGGATTACAAGCGTGCACCACCATGCCCGGCTAACATGTATCTTTTAATAATGACAAGTTATCGGTAAATTGCCAAATGTATGCTTTTAAAGCTCTGTCTCACCCTTGTCAGGGAACCGCTTATTTAAGTAATCAATGATTGTTCTTCAAAAATGGCAGAATCATCGTACTGTTGTACGGATTCATTCTTTGCCCCTTCCAGTTGCTTTTGCTATTGGAAGACTCCAGGTACCTGGCAAGACTTTAAAATTTGTTGGGGAATTTCTAATATTGGTAATTGGCAGTATAAGAAAGGAACAAAACTTATTGAGTGCTCAAGTCCCGCACAACATATATATTTTATATCTTTTGAACACTAAAGATACCACCTAGCTGATCTATCCATGCTAATTTTATACAGGTGGGAACTGGAGTCCAGGAAAACCAACAGAGTTCTGTCAAGATGATACAGCGGCTAAATGGCAGACATAGATGCTAAATCAGACATAAATGTGTTTCGTCTCAGTATATCCATGCGCTTTCCACTTCAATATGTTATTTTATATACTTTTATTGGTGCATTGTAATCTCACATCATCATGAAGCTCAGAGTGGTAGGGACATACATGCACACAGCGCTTGGTGAACTTCCCCTGGGCCCTCTCCTCTCTCCCTCCCCTTCCCCATAAGTGATATTGAGATTGGCATTGGTATTCTCACATATGTACATAGCATTAATGGAAGTGGCTCCTTTGTTAACTCTCCCTCCCCTTATTTCCCTTCTACATTATAAGGAAAATGTGTGGCAGGTATAGACACTTTCCTATGTACTCTATCACAGACAGTGGCTTTCCTATTTCCTTCCAATTCCTAGTGTTCAAAGAATTTACACTGTAAACAAATAAACCCAAAAAAGCCTTATTTTGCATCTGAACACCAAAAAGAAAGATTCCTTAGTTTGGCATGGAGTCCTCACAAGTTTATAAATTATTGTACATCTGTGTGTATGTATTTCCTGTTGACTTCACACTTTAAAGAATATTCTCTCCTTTTTAAAAATTGGAGAATGAAAATAACAGGAAGAAGAGTCTGAAAGTCACATTAAATTGGCAGGCAAAATTACGTGCACATAAATTTACTGTCTTGAAACCAATAAGTGACAATTAGTTGTCACTTCCATCATCAATCTTTTACCTAATATAATTTTTTCTCAAGAGTAACTAGACTTTTTTTTTTAAATCTTGCTAAGGTACTAAGGAAGGTTAAATTTGATAGGCAAAACTCCCAAAAATGTAAAGAATGTCATAGCATAGGGTGGAAACCCACGTCTCTTTCATCTTTTACTTGAGTTGCTGGTCTTCCAAGTTACATTTTTTAAAAGACAATAGCCAAGCAACATTGTCAAACCATAATCTGTCTCATTATACAAACATTATTTCATGGAAGATAGCAACATGATATTAAAATCCATCCTGTTTTTTAATGTGCAAAATTGCTTTTGAACGAAATGATTTCTAAATCAAAGGTTCATAGCGAAGTTTGATGGCATGTGGTGGACACGTTTTGCTATTGTTTTTGCGAAGAAAACACAAACGTACACCTCCTTTCTGTCTGAAATGTACATTTGAGCCTCCATTGGAATGCCTATGGTCTGATACCCCAGCCATTTCCCAAGATAACTTGGACTATGAGTATATGAAATGCAAAAGCAAAAGCTTTAAAATTGCTTTCTGTCAAATATCACAGCATTTGTATACACCACTGTGTGGTATGTGTGTCATCTATCAAATAGCTTCAGTTTAGCAAGCAATGAAATGGAAAACTCACCTTCCTACCAAAGCACCATCAAAACATGAGTTATTCAGCAAAAAGGCAGGGGGGTGGGTAATCGAGCTTTACAAGGAAATTGTTTCACCTAGTGTTTCACACCAATTTTTACTTGCACTGGTATATATAAAATCATTGGTGTATCAATGAGCATTGTCATTCAAAGAAGGTAAGTAGGACGCGGTTTTAAAGTACCTTTCATGTTTTTTCATATAATGAAAATCAGAAAAAGAGTCCACCAGCCTTGATTTATGCCTTTTCAGTTCACTGTGATGCATAAATATTTCTCACCATTGATTTTGAACAAATGCCAAAGAGCCTACAACCCCACTGAATAATGAGATATTTCCACGGCACCATCAACCTGCGGTTCTTGTGCTTAAATCTCCTTGTCATCCAAGTCATAGTTCGCCTTTATTTTTTTCAACAATTACTTGAACTAAGTATATCTCTTTGAGAGCTCACAACAACAACCTGGATCACTGAATATCTAAACTATCTAAGCCTCCTGAGTACGTAGCTCTCTCTTTCTTTGCAGAATGCAATATTGAGAGCCGAAGTGGGTTTTTGCCATAATGCTTTTATAAATCCATACCATTAGGAGTAAGGATGGCGTTGGGTAAGGATGGATGAGTCTCTTATCCCAGGTCAGTCCCCCTATTCTCCCAGTACATTTGACCACCATTGCCTGACACTAAAGTTGGAATAAACCAAAGAATGAGCTTTTTTATCTTTATTTGAAAGAAGGGATTCTAGAAAAAGTTTGTACAGAGGGTCTTTATTGTGTTCAATCAAATAAAACAAGTGTGTAGGCACATGCATTTATTTAACTTCAAAAAGAAAGCTTGGTTTTAGAGATGGAGATAGTTAGATGAAGACAATTTACAGCTTGCTCCCCAGATACTCGACCATCTTATAAGGAAAAGTGGGCTTAGGTTCAAAGTCGGTGCCCATTCAACATTACAGCCTCTGTTAATATAATTCATCAAAGTAATTCAGCAATTTAAAACAAAAGTATGATTATGCAATGAGAATTCAATGAGATGGGCTAACCAGGCCTGGTGGCCCACACCTGTAATCCCATTACTTGGCAAGCTGAGATAGGAGGATCACAGGTTTGAGAACAGCCTCAGCAATGTAGCGAAACTCTTAGTATTATAGTTAGATATAAAATGTCCCCTAAAAAGCTCACTTATTAATGTTTGGAGGTGTTGTAATTGAGTCATGAGGGTTATAATCCCAGCAGTGGACAAATCCTGGGTGGTACCCAGTAGGCCTGTAGGGTGCATCTGGAGGTGGGACCCTGGGGGTGTGGCCTTGGGGATTATATATATGGTTCCTCCTCTCCCTACTCTCTCTCTTGCTTCTGGCCTCTGAGATGTGAGGAGCACAGCCCATGTGCTCTCCCTCTCTCCGCCTCCCACTGCCATGCCCGGAGATCCACAGTTCCCAACCTCATATAGATTGAGCCTGAAACTGTAAGAAAATAAATCATTCCCCTAAGTCATGTGGTCAATCTTTAGATGAGAGCTGCAAGAATGCTGATGTATACACTTAGCAACCTGGAAAGACCCTGTTTCAAAGTAAAAAATAAAAAGGGCTTGGGGGTGTAACTCAGAGGTAGAATGCCTCTGGGTTCGATCCCCAGTGCTGAAAATAAATAAGTAAATAAATAAACAATAAATGAGATGGTCTTACTTTTTAAATTTGCTTATATAACAAATCTATAAGATCTCCCAAATCAAGAAGCTTAAGTAAGAAACCATATCTAATATAAACCAATACCCTTTATAAGATTATATCAAGCCAGGTGTGGTGGCACACGCTTGTCATCCCAGTACTTGGGAGGTTGAGACCGGAGGATCGTAGGTTCGCAGCCAGCCTCAGCTACTTAGTGAGGTCCTCAACAACTTAGTGAGACCCTGTTTCAAAATAAAGAATAAAAAAATGGGCTGGGGGTATAGTTCGGAGGTAGAATGCCTCTGGGTTCAATCCCCAGTACCTCAAAAAAAAAAAAAAAGATTACATCAGTTTTTAACAATTTTTCGACATGATTAGATCTCCATGGAATTTTCAGCCAGTGCTTCTGTAAGATCTGATATGCAGCATTTTCTCCAAACCCAGTGTTGATACATAGTTACACAAAGTTACAGATGACTATACAGTGTTGAAACATGGTTGATCCACAGTTATAGATGACTGGGAGAGAAAAACTTCAACCATTCATAACTAAAATAATTGGAAATTCTAAAATAAAGCTACTGAGCATTGCTTTTAGGCATACGACATTAAATGTGAAAGATAATATTCCATTAAGGAATAACAAACAAAAATAGTACGAGGGGATGGCTCAAGGTGCTATTAAGAGAGAATATCACAAAAATATGCTTTATTTCATCGCTTGTCAAGTTCACTCTCAAGTTAACACTTATCAGGGAACTGTGAATGCATTGCAGCATAAGATTGTCTTCTTCCTTGATCTCTTTTCTAAAACCATGTGAATTATGTACTTGAGCACACACTTTGGCCTGAGTTTGGAAAAAAAAGTTAGTAAACAAAACCCACGAATATCAGAAACCTCACTGATTTGAGCAGGATGGTGTGAAGCAACTTGTTATTCATTTGTGGTTAAACTACTTCATTTTCCCTTTATAAAAGCATAGCTAGAACAATTGGCCATATTGAGTTCAGAATAAAAGAATTAAATATTTTCTCAACAGTGTGGCTGGCAAACAAATTAGGGATGAATGATGATATTTGCTGGATGGTTCATAATAAGGAAGAGTCTGGCTGGTCTGCATATTTCTGAGATGCCTTTAATTCTTTGACAACACTTTCTTCTCATCATTTTAGTTGTTCTTCTAATATAATCTTGCAGCTCTTAGAGCTGAAACATACCTTAAGAAATCATCTCATCAAATTCTCTGCCCTCCAGCAGAGAACTCAATTCAACAAATTGTTACTGAAAGCCTGCAACATCAGAGTTGCTGTCCTGACCCCTGGGGCAGACTCAGAAAACATGGCTCCTGGTCTTGAGAAATTCTTCTCAAGTAATAGATCAGGGGACTTGGTCCCAGGCAACTGAGTTCTTGCCTCAGGTCATGCAACACAGTGATCTTTCTACTATTTTAAAAAACATATCATCTTCCATGTATTTGTGAGTTCTTCTCAGAGAAGGCAAATCTTATCATATTATCAACTATATGACATAAATCGTGTAGTGAGAGGAAAGTAGTTTGTCTCTTGCTTCAGATTTAAAAAAAAGAAATACTACAATAATCACATCAAAGGGGAGAAAAAGAAATCTTGGAAACATATACAATAGGAACTGGGATATAGTCACAGAAGGAGAAGATAAATCTGTTAAAAGATAATACCAAACTTACCTTGAGATAAATTATTTCCCAAGAAAATGTGATTAATCAGAGTAATATACACTCGGTTATATCCATTAAAATGGAAGAAATAAGAAAAGTTGTCTAAAACTACATGCACTCCTTTTCTAATCCCCCCAAAGGAGGCCAGGTTAATTCTTTCAATCTTTCAAGAAGTAGACTCTGGTATAAATTCTTTTCAAAGAGACACAGTGTCTAAATTACTTATGAGGGTATCCCAAAACCCAGGAAATTACCTGACATAAAATACTACTTAATAAAGGTATTATTGGAAGTAAAAAGGAATGCCATTTACTATTGAAAATGTTTACCAGGGTAAAGAATGGCGATTACCCTAGTTATCTTACCAATCTGGCATAATCATCACAGAAAAACCTGAGAGACTGTCAAACAAGGAAACTGTTACCTGCAGTCTTACTATACCTACAGTCTGAAATTGTCAAGCAAACATTAGCAAACCAATCCCAGGGCATATGACAGGAAAAATACTCTGTGACAAAGTAGGGCTTCTAGTTTGACTGCAAGAATGATTCAGTATCAGGAGCTCTACTTATACATATCAATCTGCCATGCACTTAAAAGACCCATCATTACCTCAAGATACATTAAAACTAACATGTCTTTGATAAAAATAAGTATCCCTGCCTAGTAAAAACTCTTAAGAAAAATAGGAGAAAAAATATATTTCCATAATATTGTTCTTTTAAAAAACATTGTCACTCAAACTTAATGTCATCATTAGGATTAATATTGAAATAAATTAGACTAGGAAGAACACAAAGATGTCCCTTTTCACTATGGTCACTTAACAGTATTTCAGAAGTGTCTTATGTAATCAGGCAAGATAAAATAAAAGCTTTGAATATTGAAAAAAGGAAATTAAAATTATTTGCATATAATTTGATTATCTAGCTGAGAAAACTAATATAAACTATTGGAAAATGTGTGCAAACTAATGATAGTAGGTAAAATGTTGGCCACATAAATATACTAATATCAATAGATTTGATACATACCAATAATCAATAATATTTAATAATCAGTATAAAATATAATGAATGATATAACAAAAATAATTCAATCCAAATTAGCAATAATCATTCAAAATATGTAGGGATTTAATTTAACGATGATTATGAAGATTATGAAGGGAAAAATCATGAAATTCTGCTGAACAATATAAATGAAGATTTGAATAATGGAAGTCCTAACTTGCTAAAGATAAAAAGGGAAAATATTTAAGACAAATAAAGAAGATCAAGTTTTAATGAACCCAGGGGCATTCTACCTTTGAGCTACACCCCTAGCTCTATTTTATTTTTTACTTTGAAACACCGTCTTGCTAGGTTGTTGAAAGTCTCACTATATTGCTAAGGCTGATCTCAAATCTATGATCCTCCTGTCTCAGCTTCCCAAGTACTGGGATTAGAAGCATGCACCACCACGCCCAGCTAATTGATTTTGCACACATAAAAATTTATAAATTAAGCCAGGTGTAGTGGCAAACGCTTATAATCCAAGTACTTGGGAGGCTGAGGCAGGAGGATCACAGGTTAGAGGCCAGACTCAGCAACTTATGAGACCCTGTTTCAAAATAAAAATAAAATAAAATAAAATAGGGCTGGGAGTATAGCTCAGAGGTAGAATTTCCCTGGATTTAATCCCTAGTACCAATATGTTTTTTGAATACATAAAGCGGGCATGGTGGCATGTGATTGTAATCCCGGTGCTTAAAAGGCTGAGACAGGAGGATTGCAGGACCCTTTTTCAAAATAAAAAAATAAAATAGGGTTGGGGGTATAGCTCTGAAGTAGAATGTCCCTGGGCTCAATGCCTAGTACTGCAAAAATAAATGAATAAGTAAATAAATATGGGCTAAGGATGTAGCTCAGTAGCATAACAACCCTGGGTTCAATCCCCAGTACCACACACACAACACACACACACACACAATACACAACACACACATACACACACACACACACAAGTGCATGAAAAGAAACAAATAAAAATAAAAATCTATACCCAAAACACGTGGGCACTTCATAATAGTTTTGTTGGTCCTGCAACAGTTAAAATTGCTTTCTGCATAGGCCATCTTTCTTTGATGGGCTGTTGAATTTGAAAACAAACGAGACAAGTAAAAACTGTCCTCTAGAACATTTATACCCTGCCCAAATAACTATCCACAAACCACCTGAGGCAGCCAGAGTTGAGAAAGGCTCACATTGACAGCACACAATGTTTGCTTTCTCATTTAAAAAAGCCAGTCTTTTGTGTGAGGATATAAATTGGTACAACCATTTTGGAAATCTGACAGCACCTACTGAAACTAAACAGAAATATATCCTTTGGCCCTGCATTTCACTCCTGGATCGATACCCAACAAATATGAATGCTTCTGTTCACCAAAAGACCTAAACAAGAGTTCATGGGAGTTTAATTCATAACAAACAAGAACAGGATACAACTCAAATGTCCATCAAAAGAGAATTATCATATAGTCATACTATGGAACACTACACTGCAATAAAAAGGAATAAACTGCTGCCCACTGCAACAACATAGATGAATCTCACAGACATAATTCTGAGTGAAATAAATGAACCAGTCATTAAAATATTGTTACTCTTTGATTTCATTTACATCAAGTCCCAAAACATGAAAAAGTAACCAAGAACAATAAAAGTCAGAATAATAGCTGGTTTAGAAATGGAATGGTTGCTTTAGAAGTGGACAAGTGACCTTCTGGGACATTAGACATACTATAGAGCTTGTTCTGAGTGGAGGCTATATGGGTGTACACATATGTAAAAATCGACTGAGCCTCACATATAGATCTGTGCATTTGACTTATACCCTAATTAAAAAGTAGTTCTTAAAAGTAACTAAAAATAAACAGCCAGTCTTTCCAGGAAGAAAAGAATCAGGTCAGCTCCATTAGCAGAGGTGGTTTCAGGGTGAAGAGTATATAGTCAGCACATCTTCAGACAGTGGGAAGCTCATTGTATCATCTGAATACACTTAATTATTATTACAACTGGCCAGCAGTCATTTATAGAAACTCTTCATAAATATTTAAACGCACTGCCTGGGAACATTTCTAAAGAGCTTTTAATACCTTCCATTCGCGGTACATGGGTGTGATTTTCCGAGCCATGCTCTTTATGTCGAAGTAATTGAAAAATCCAATCTAGACGGATGTTAGGAACAAAGAGATCCCTTGCTATCTTGTCCTTTCTCTTATTGGGTATTCCTTTCTTTTAGGCCCATCACATTCCTTCTGCTAAACTGAGTCTCTAAATATGGAATTCCCACTCGACCCTCCCCAATTTGTCTACCTTCTAATGCCACCCAACTCCTCCGCCTGAGGGCTCTTAGTCCTCTACTGGCAGAGCTGCCACATGGTCTACATGGTCTATCTGTACGAGAGAAGATGGAGGAAAATTTGCAAGGCACTCTGTGACTACATCATGAGTCGCTCTCACAGTGTTAAGAGCTCTTTACAATCATGTCATTCTATCACTTCTCTACTAAAATGCCTTGCTTTCCAGAGAGCATTCTGGGTAAGCATACATATAAGCATCGCACTACAAGTTGCAAAAGCATATAGCATAGTTACAAATTCATCCAGTTCACCTCCAGACACATGGCTTATCTATCCTCGAACACTGTCCTGAGCTTCCCTTGAGCCCATTCCTCTGGGGAACGTGCCACTTAATGATGTTCCCAACTCTTCCCGTTCCATGATTCTCTTTCAGTCCATCCCCTCAAAATTGGATCCTTTAAGCTGGGCGCAGTGGTGCACACCTGTAATCCCAGTATTTGGGAGGCTGAGACAGGAGGATCGCAGGTTCATGGCCAGCCTCAGCAACTTAGGGAGGCCCTCTGCAAGTTGGTGAGACCATGTTTCAAAGTAAAAGAATAAAATAGAGCTAGGTGGGGGTGTAGCGTGGAGGTAGAATGCCCCTGGGTTCAATCTCCAGTACCAAAAATAAGGATTTTTTATGAGGTCTCCAAACCCCTTACCTGGTCTGGTCTTTTTTTTTTTTTTGCAAGACTTATGACTATTCTGACAAGACAGACGGCTCTTCTTTCGTCTCTTCTCCTTTCCATTGCCCATTTGGTATCTGGGAGCAGAATGGGAGAAGGGTCACTAGTGGGAGTCCATCCAGGATCACCGTGTCTTCTGCTTCCTCCGGATCTCTCCGAGGAGATGCCCCTCATCCGCTATCTGTTTGTTGGGTGGCATGTTGCCTGCTGGACCTAAAGCTGCTGGGTTGATATCTCCCAAGGGTCAGACTTGCTCCCGGGTGGTCTCGTTGGCCATCACCTTGCAATCACCTGATTCTAACTGGCATCATCAATGCCTCTGTGCATCTGCAAATGTCCCACCCTGCAGGCTCCCTGCCTCTCACCATGGTAGGTGCCGACAGTGTCCCTGGACTTCACTCTGACTCCTTGCTGTCCGTCTCTGGGACCTGTGGAAACGTTCAGGTCCACAGCCAGGCCCCGGGGCAGTAGTCTTTAACGTTAGAGAGCATCCAGATGACTCTGGAGGTCTTCTTGAGACATAGGTTACTGGGCTCCATCCTCAGTTCAGTTTTCAATTGAGTCGGTCTAGAATGTGGCCCAAGACTTGCATGTTTTTCAACAGGTTCCCAGGTAAAGCTGCTACTGCTGCTGTGACCTTCTGTCGTCCACTGGTCATAGGAGAATCAAGTCCAGCTTAGAAAAGCTGAAACTTTAGTACTTCCAATTTCACCTTGATATGGCTTGGCATAGTTGATTAGAACCTATGAGATTATTATCTTCTGGATTCCCTAAATATATTTTTGTACTGGGGATTCAACCCAAGCACATTCTACCTCCGAGCTATACCCCCAGTCCTATTTTATTTTTTATTTGGAAACAGGGTCTGGCTAAGTTTCTAAGGGCCTTTTTAAATTGCTGAGACTGGTCTCCAACCTGCTATCCTCATGTCTCAGCCTCCCAACTACTGGGATTACAGGCATGTCACTCCACACCAGCTTCCTAAAGTAAATATTTGAATAGTAGCCCCCTGTCTTAAATGTTTCCCTGATCTAATACCCAGGCCCTCTTTGGGCTTCTTGTATTTCCTATTCTCTACCCTACTTTCCTTCCTTCCAATGCTTCAGGATTCTTTGAAAACAGAATAATTGGATTTGGCTTTCACATTTCCTATATGTAATATTCTTGGACCCTAGGCAACAAGCCAAATAGCACAGCTGCCACAGGAAGGCAAGGTGGCTTCTTTGTACTTTATAGAAGACCTGATTCCAGCAATGTTCAAAATATTCAGAAAATTTTCTCTCTTTAAAAAAAAATGTCTGACTTTGAAGCAATTATCTTTCTGAAGGATATGTTTGTCCAACTGAAGGCTAATGCTTTTCTTCAGAAACCCACAATTAACTCTTTTCTTTCCTCTCTTTGAATTTCTGATGCAACAATTTGACCTCTCTACTTTCTCTCTCCACCCCCATTGATCTGCCATGTTAGGCAATTGGAGGCCTTTGGTTAGATGAGGAGAAGATTATGGCAACAGAATTACAAAATGCAGAGGTCATTAATGTTTTGCTTAAATTTTCCTTGTTGTGGGTACTGTTGACCAAAGAACCCATTCTACTTCTTCCTTTGAAGGACCAGTGACCAACGGGCTTAAATTACAGAGCATACCACACATTATAAAGTCAGATGCAAATCTATTCCTGTGGCTAAAATAGTATTTAAATTACTTAATTAAACATTATGAAACCAAAAATCCCTATGTACTGTAATCATTTCAAACATTCCCTTTCCTGCCAAT
Source organism: Glis glis (assembly GCA_004027185.1). Classification (NCBI taxonomy): domain Eukaryota; kingdom Metazoa; phylum Chordata; class Mammalia; order Rodentia; family Gliridae; genus Glis; species Glis glis. Next base: position 55,803 of record PVJS01005497.1, read on the forward strand.
AGCTATTTTTTTTTTTTGGCCAGGTTGTAGAGACAAAGAAAGTTGGCAAGAGGATGAAAAACCTGTAATTGGCAGCACAGAAAAATTTTTTGCTGCCAATTTCATGGGCAGGTGCCTGGGATTTGAAAAGATATGAGAGGAAAATGTGTTGCTCTGATTCTGAACTTTATGGAAAGCCACTTCCTGCTATTTTAATGCTCTGACCCCAAGCCTAGTTTTCAGGTAGTTTTACTATCTCAGTGGGCCCACTACCATGCTATGACTCTCCAAATTTGGAAAAGAAATATGGTGTTTAAACAGGTGTAATGTCTAGACAACAATTCCAACTCCATAAAACGAAGCAGTCTATATTCTTTTATTTGAATTACACAGAGTGATTGTGAAGCTCACTAGAAATGGACTTATTTAACATATCACTATGGATTCTGTTGAATTTCTTGATATATCCCTGAAGGCAGGCAACCAATTCTTTGTGTGTGTGTGTGTGTGTGTGTGTGTGTGTGTGGTACTGGGGATTGGACCCAGAGACATTCTACCTCTAAGCAAGACCCCTGGCCAAATTTTTTATTATTATTGTTTTGAAACAGGATCTTGCTAGGTTGCTGAGAGTCTCACTAAGTTGTGAGGCTAATCTTTAACCTGTGATCCTCCTGTCTCAGCCTCTCAAGTACTGGGATTACACACATGTGCCACCATGCCTGGCTGCAACTAATTCTTACACCACTTCAAAGGTCTGATGATTGAGGTATTTTTCCATACGCATCAGTCAGGAATAAAGCACAGTCTATGTATGATTGCTGACTAAGAGATTAAACATTTTTAGAAAGCCTTTGTTTACTTTTGAGTTTGGTCATATAGCATCTCATTTCTATTAGTATAGACATGAAGAAATCTTTTACGTTAAAAAATGAGGCAAGCTGGGTATGGTGGCACACGCATGTAATCCCAGTACTTGGGAGGCTGAGACAGGAGGATCTGGGTTTGCGGCCAGCCTCAGCTACTTAGCGAGGCCCTGTTTCAAAATAAAGAATAAAAAAAATAGGGCTGGGGGTAAAATAAAGAATAAAAAATAGGGCTGAGGGTATAACTTGGAGGTAGAATGCCCCTGGGTTCAATCCCCAGTACCGCCAAAAAAAAAAAAAAAAATGAGGCAAATGCATCATCATTGAGTGTTATTCATTGCCTTCATTAAGAAGTCTGACCCTGAATACCATCTGTGTTCATGAAGATCTTGCTTGGTAGACTTCACCAACAGAATAGACACCTGCTTCCTAAGGTGGGTCCTGGTACTCCCATTGTATCTAGGCTAATCCCCACCCAAGCCCAAGGTTTTCTACTCCCTTTTCTTAGGGAAGGGCCCTTACTATAAAAAAGAGTTGTTCAAGAAAGAAAAATGATGTTTCCAAGGGGTCCACATTCCACATTGAGTAACTGTCTTTGGTTTTTAATCAGTCTAATGTAGTGGATAAAATACTGGACCAGAATTGAGACAAACTAAGTTCATTTTCCAGCCCATGCTCTAATGTTACACATCCTGGGGAAAGTCTCTTCTCTCACAATCTCTTTTTAAATCTAGGAAAATACTTCCTTTGAAGTTATGTACGTATGTGAAATTACCAATGCCAATCTCAATATTATATATTGGGAAGGGGAGGGGAGTTTGGAAGGAGCAGGGGAAGCTCACCAAGTGCTGTGTGCATGTCTGTCCCTATCACTCTGAACTACATTATGATGTGAGACTACAATGCACCAATAAAAGTATATTTTAAAAAAATAGAAAGTTAAGTCCAGGCATGGTGGTTCATGTCTGTATTCCTAGTACTTGGGAGGCTGAGACAGGAGGATCACAGGTTCCAGGCCAGCCTTATCAACTTAGAAAGACCCTCAGCAACTTAACAAGTCTCTGTTTAAAAATAAAAAAATTTTTAAAGGGATAAGGGTGGAGTTGGATGTAGTATGCCCCTGGATTCAATCCCCAGTATTTAAAAAGAAAAAAAATAGAAAGCTAAAACAGAAGATATTTATCGTTCCTTTATATTGAGTTGTAACAACATAAAGATTCATGCTACAGTGCTTTAAAAATCCATGTTATAGTCCTATCAGAATCCCTTATCTACACAGCTCACTACCACCCTGATTTGCTTCATTCTAGCAAAACAACACAGTAGGAAGTTCAAAATCCTGATGTGTGTGTGGGTGGGCTGAGAGTGGGGTCCATAGATACTGGGTTGAGCTTCTAGGATCTTCACTAAACACCCAATGTATCTGTCCCCAAACATTCCCTATACCTCTAGGGTTGTTCAAAAAACAATTAGCTCGGAGAATGAAAATATTTGGCTTTGAGAATCTTAAAGAATTTCTAGACTTCTTCCATTCTTATAGTCAGGGATTTTACTGTTAACCGTGTCCTAAAGATCAGGACAACTTACATTGCTTTTAGCAAGGTCTCCTAGAACCATTTCCTACCTGGTTGTATTTATAGGGCTATTTCCTGTCCCTTCAGGAAGCCCTTTTCCCCAACCTCTAACTCCATCCTGCAATGCGATCTAGAATTTACATTGGATCATAATTCAACACAACTTTGGGCACATCACAGCCTCCAGGAAGGTGGAGACTAAAAAAAGACAGAGATCTGGAGATATTTTCCAAGGTGGGGAGTGCTTCAGGGTTCTTAGCACCCCAGGTTAGGAGAAGAAACCATGATATCTACTTGCGGCAGTTTAGTTCTACAAATCTGTAGCGCTCCCTTAGTGAACAACCAGTCACAATATATTAACTTGTCATCTGCAGCCGAGTAAAGTTCCTAAAACAAGACTCTCGTGAAGCTTTAGTTATAATTACCCCATCCTAGTTGAATCTAATTTTAATACCTCCCCATAATATGCCAGGAGAGGAATTATATGTACAAACCAGCTTTTAATTAAGACACAAAGAACCGACGTGTGCTTGGCTGCTTGGTATTCTTTTACTCTCCTTAGTGCAGAACATGGCATATCAGCCCTTAAAATGGCTTCTGATGAATAAGTACTTGTTTCAGGGCCACAGAGACTAAAATAAGATAAATACATATTAACAGAGCGGGAACAATAATGAAAGGAAGTGAGCGTCACTGGTTTCCCATGCACGTTGTAAGTGACTCCGAACGCACGGAAATACGGTTATTAAACCTGCACGGAGGACCACCGGCCTATTTTATTGAGGTAATTAAATACTCTCATCAAGTTTATGACTCCTCTGGATCATTTGTGGCAAGTGGAAATCAGAGGGGAAATGTTAATTGGGGCCTGATAAATGGAAACAGCTTAACTTCTGGAATTCTGTGGGTCCCGTGGTTGAGTCTTGAGGCCCATTTACTACAGAAAAGGCACAGCCCCTCGAATGTCGAGGTGGAAGAGGGAAGAAGGTTGGAACAGGTGACACCATCGTTAACATGTTCAGTAAGTTGTCATGTGTTTATAGTATTGACAATAACAACAGTGGTGCCTTATTGAGCACGTAGCGCACGTAGGACATGCCAGGCTCTGTGATGGGCAGTTAATAGGTGTTAACTCATTTGAATTCAGCGCCAATTCCATGGCGTAAGAAGCAGTCCATCATTGCACTGACCAACACTCCCCTCTGATCCTCAGAATCAGAGGCGCTCTTTTGTCCCTTCCCACTGCATGAACATGAACGTGGCCCGGATTTCTCTCCTCTTGTGGGCATCACAATTTTTATTTGCCCTTATCTGACCCCCTTTACTGCTAGAAAATAAGCTAAGATCAAAGACTGTTTCTTACTGATCACTGTACCTTCCGGGTACCTGGATCGCAATTCCCCCTTCACATATTTATACAGTAAGGGACTTGCTGAGTACTGCAGAGCTGCACTTTTCTCTCGAATATTTTAGGATATATTTTAAATATTTATAAGCTCATCAATTGGATAGTCAGACATCATGCTTACAAAGCAGTATGTAAAAAAATTGATCCCAATTTATAAAAATATTACAAATATACATAAAACATAAAAATGCTAAAAGTAATCATCTCTGGTCAGTAAAATGATGGGTGATCTTTATTGACATTCCTTTGTGTGTGTGTGTTTTATTGACATTCTTTTGTGTGTGTGTATGGTGCTGGTGTGGTGTGTGGTGCTGGGGTTGAACCGCATTTTACCTCCAAGCTACACTCCCAGCCTTTCTTTAGGTTTTTGTTTTGAAACAGGGTCCTGCTAGGTTTCTGAGAGTCTTGCTAAGTTGCTGAGGCTGTCCTCAAACCTGTGATCCTCCTGTCTCAGCCTCCCAAGTACTGGGATTATAGGTGTGTATCACCATGCCCTGCTGACATTCTATCTTTTAAAGAAAAGATACTATAAGTTGATAGTACTGTTTCTTTTCTATTTTCTCTCTTGCTTCAGGGGGCAGCGGGACGAGCTTAGGAAGGAACCACACCACAAGATGTTGTGTTCATGTATGAATGTATCACTTTGAGTCTCACTATGACGTATGATCATATAGCACCAATAAAAATCTAAAAAAAGTTTATAGTAAATGTTGACTGTTAAAATATTCATTGATTTGAGTATAATCATGCTTTTGTCCAATTACCTTTGCTGAAAACTTAATGGTACAGGGAACAATTGGGGGGGGGAATTGTTCATCCTAAAATCCAATGAGTATTTTTTAGAAATTTCTAAGTGAGGGTTTTATCCATTCTTTGGAAAAAAATCCCAGTTGTACTTATTAAAAGATGAGTGGGAAATTATGAGCACTCATGCTTCCCATTTCTGTCTTCCACAAACTCTTAAGCCATTATTTGTCCCCAAGATTAAGTGTGGGAATGTCAGGGCTCTTTAGCAACCCACCTTCTGAACCTTGCTTGAAGATCGCTAGCCAGGGGCGAACCATGGAGAGCAGCCTTCTGGGACATCCGTGTTCCACTTGCTCCCGAGGCACACTGAAAAATCAGCACCATGAATGGAGGTTACTCTAAATAACCTTGCTTTGAACACCTTGGAGTAGTCAGGATCCTTTAAAATCATACATGTCAAGGTTCTTACTGATCAAAGACAGCCCGCCCCTTCAAAGCATCGTGGCTGCTACAAAGACAGCATTCGCAACACACTTCAGCTAACATCTGCATGGAACTATTCAAGGGTCAGTGAATGCTAACAGAGCAAATTCTGCAGCGTGTTTTAAATCTATGGAAATGAGAAGAGAGGTTTCTATCGCGTTACTATGGTTAAGTCAAAATCCCGCTCTGTCTGCATTTTTAGCTGCAGGAGTAATTCTGTGCTTAGTCACTTCATATAAGGTTTCAACTGGCCGTGTAACAATGGATAGGGTGACAGGTATGGGAAAAATCCAATCTGAAAGAAAGAATCATTTTGCCATAAAACATTTCTGTCTGATGAAACTAGCCAGGTATAAAATGCCTGGATTAAAGCATCATTTATAGGCCCTTGGAAAAAATCTGATTTTTATCAAATTGGACACTTTGTTATTTTCAGTCTACTCATTGTCCTTTATTTAAGGTTTATATTACCTAGATTGCTACAGTTTTATGTATTTCTTCTACTTGGCCATAAGTTGTCAAAACTCTCCTTTTCAATGGAGCTGAGGAACAGAAACTATTCCAATATTTTTTCTCTTCAACATAAGTATACTTAACTGGCAGTATCCGATACTTTTTAAAACAGTTTGTCAATGCTAAAAAATGAAAGCGAATATGTACAATATTTTTAAAATTCATTTTTATTCCTCTTTTACAAATAATACATGCTTATTGTAGAAAAAGTAGAACATACAAGAGCAAAAATTAATATAAAAACAACCCATATGTTCACTATCTTGAAATAACCATTGTTACCATTTGGGGCATACATTTTAGATTTTCCTCTATTTTGTAGATAGATAAATGAAGAAAAGTGTTAGTAATTTTATAATATCATATTCTTTCCTCTTTTTTGCCACATAGAAAGATGTGTCTATAGTATGAATATAATTCCACATTTATATTTTGAAAAGCTGCTTAACACTTCCATTAGTCAGTCTTCTGTTCCTATAACAACAAATGCCTGAGAAAATCAACTTATCAAGAGGAAAGGTTTATTTGGCTGATAGTTTTGGAGATTCCAGTCCATGGTCATTGCTTTTAGGCCTCTAGTGGGGTGCCAGACGGCAAGGGCAGGAAGCACATGATGAAGCAAAAACTGCTCAGCTTATGGGAAAGAAATACGAAAGAGAGAGAGAGAGAGAGAGGGAGGGTAAGGGTCTGGGATCCCACTCTCCTCTTCAGGGCACACCCCCAAAGTCCTAAAGGCTTCCCAATATCACCATGCTAAGGATCAAACCTTTACATAGGGGTCTCTTTGGAGGAAATTTGAAACCCAAACTTTACCAATATTTTATGATTTGATAGCATATTCTTCACAACTAAATAGTTTTTATAGCATTTCCTTCACAAATAAATAGTCTCTTATTTTGAAGAATGAGATGATTTTTAAATATTTGCTATTGTAAATATTATCATAATGAATATCCTTTCTATTAAATTCTTAATCATTTCCTTTGGTTACATTTTTATGGATGGAATGCCCTGCTCACGAGGAATGCACATTTTAAAGCTTTTGGGACCTGTTGCAGATGGTCACTTAAACAAATAGCACTATTCTTTTTTTTTTTCCTCTCAGCATCATTTATAAGAAAGTCCTTTCTCCAAACTTTCTGCAGCCCTCAGTAATATGGACTAGACTGTGCTCCGCCAGCATCATGTAAAAGCGCTAACTTCTAGTAGTATGTCAGAACACAAATGTATTTGGAGATAGAGTCATTGTAGATAGAATTACTTAAATTGAGGTTTTCAGGGTGAGTTCTAATCCAAGATGACTAGTGTGTTAATAAAAAGGGGATATTTAGACACAGAGACACACACAAGAGAGTGTCATTGAACATGAAATCAGAGAAGCCCTCGTGTATATGTCTATATTATGTCTCTCCCTATAGATATGTATGTATATAGAGGTGTATATAAACATATGTACATATATATATACATATGTATATAGGTGTGTTCATAGATAGGTATGTATATAAATACATATATATGTACACACAAATCTATAAGTAGATAGTTATTTGTAAAGTTGTATATTGTCAGGAAAAACATTTCATCCTATGACCTAATTATCATGATTTTAAGATTTTTTCATGGGTCTATGTTTGTCAAATTTTTTCTCAGCTGCCTTAGATCAAAATGAGGTGGTTAAAAACATAATATGAATTCAAAGCCACCTTTTTTTCCCCTGTGTATTTTCATCAGGGTTTATATCCTATCTGGATGATGAGAGAGAGAGAGAGAGAGAGAGAGAGAGAGAGAGAGAGAAGAGGGGTTGTGCGTGACTCAGCGAGATGACACACCAGTTCCTCTTTGATCGGGTCAATGTTTCATGAAGAATAATGTGCTCCCTGTGAGCAGGCACTTATCCCTTTCATCAGGAGGAAGATGGCTCCCAGCTTCCCTCTGGGTGATGGAAATGATAAACAGCCTTGGATGGGAGAGGCTGTTTATTACTCATAGGCACATTCGCAAAACGCTTGGTCAACTATCCTGGAACAGCATAATGAGACCAGCTGTTCATTCTGGTCTCCGAAAAGTGTCTTGACACCAGAGGACATTCTGTTGACAACAGCTGGGGTGATGTCATTCACACCACGGTCTCAACAATCAGAATCAAATTGAAGGTCTCCCGGTAAGTGTGGTCCTTTCTTGCTCCTTCTCAGATTCCCAGCTAAGTATCAGAAATGATATTATTTTAGATCGTAAAGCTCTAACTCCTCTAGAGGCCCGTCTGTGGACTTGAGTGCGGATCTATACCTCCACAAATTATATGCAAAATATGTTCTCTAGGTGTACATGTGCATTTTGACAGTGAGACTTCATAGATTTCCATGGATTTTCAAAGGCCCAACAGCCCTCTTGGCCACCACAAAGAAAAACCAAGTAGGGCCGGGCATGGTGGCGCATGCTTGTAATCCCAGTACTTTGGGAGGCGGAGACCGGAGGATCCGGGTTCACGGCCAGCCTCAGCTCGCTCTCGCTCTCTCTCTCTCTCTCTCTCTCTCCCTGTCTCTCTCTCTGTCTACTTAGTGAGG
>PVJS01005498.1:0-63917 GCA_004027185.1 Glis glis
TTCAGGGTGGTTGATGTACACATGCACTCATCAGTCAATTAGCCCTCCCCAATTCCCACACCCCCTGCCTCCCCCCTCCCTCCTTCCCGTTTTCAGCATAGTAGTTGACTTTGATATTTTTGAGTATGTCCATCCTGTGCACCAATTTGTTTCCCTCTCCTTCCCTCCCGCCTCCCCCAGTTAGTTCGCCTTCTTCGCTCATCTGAGGTTTTCTCCTTGTCTGGAGTTCCTCCTGTGCGGGGTTGTGGCTCATCCTCCCGTGACCTCAGCACCAGGGTACTCTGGGGTGGGGCCAGGGGCTCACCCACCCTGCGTCCCCAGTGCCGGGGGAGAGGTTCTCTGGGGGTGGGGCCAAGGGTTTGCCTGCCTTGTGTCCCCAGTGTGGAGGGGGTCTCTGGGAGCGGGCCCGTGTTCTCAGTGCTGGGCCACTGGGGAGGGGGCCATGTCCTATGTCCTCAGTTCTGGGGTGTTCAAGGACGGTGTTGGCCTGCTCATGGGGGGCCATGGCTCATGTTCTCAGAGTTGGGCTGCTCCTATGTATGGCCACCTCTTCTTTGTCTCTCCTCATCGCACTTGTTGCGGGAGCAGAGGCTCACGACCCACCCCTTGAAACCATCGTCGTTGTAGGTGCGGGTCTGGATTGACTTGGGCTTCGTCATGTTCCTGAGTTGGTCGGTTTCAATGGTGGTCTATAGTTGCTGGGTTCACAAGGATCTGCTGTCTCTTTGCTGATGGTCTCCGGGAGTTGCGGTGTGGGCGTGGCCCCACATAGATGGCGCCTTCGCCTCCTCTCTCCACTTACCAGGTGAAATGCTTTGAGCTCCCTACCGCCCTCCACTCTTTCCACTGCCTCGCATTCCGCTGCACTTTAGTTCTCATTGTTTTGTTGTTTTGGCTGCCCTACTTGTCAGATGCAGTCTTCCCGCCGGCCGAGCTCCGACTCTTGGAGCGCCGGCGACACTCTGCCTCTTGCTATCCTGCCATCTTGGTTCCCTTATTTTTTTTTGAAACAGAGTCACGCTAGGTGGCTGAGAGTCTCACTAATTTGCTGAGGCTGGTCTTGAACCTGCGATCCTCCTTCTCAGCCTCCCAAGTACTGGAATTACAGGCATGTGACACCACACCTGGTTCCAGTTTGACTTTTTATTTTATGGTATCACTTGATGAATCTTTTTGGAGGGTCTAGTTGGAGAACTTCTTTCTTTTCTCAGTGTCACAATATTCCCTTCTATCTTTTCCTCTGATACTTTGAAATGGAAGGAGCTGCAGCAGCCTGGTGACCTATTCTTCGGATACTGCATCCTGCTTGGGCGCCTCACTCAGCTGCCATTCCTCCTTGCACCCATCTCAAAGGCCTGTGGACCTGGTGCTGCTCTGTACCTGCCGGCCCCCCACCCCAGAGACCCACTCAGTTTATTTTTTATTTTTTGGTACTGGGGATTGAACCCAGGGGCATTCTACCTTCAAGCTACACTCCCAGCCCAATTTTATTTATTTTTTTGTGGTACTGGGGATTGAATCCAGGGGCATTCTACCTCCGAGGTACACCTCCAGCCCTATTTTATTTTTATTTTTGAAACAGGGTCTTGCTAGGTTGACGAGTCTCACTACTTGCTGAGGCTGTCCTTGAACCTGTGATCCTCCTGTCTCAGCCTCCCAAGTACTAGGATTACAGGCATGCGCCACCATGCTTGGCATATTTTTATTTTGAAACATGGTCTTTCTAGGTTGATGAGAGTCTCACTACTTGCTGAGGCTGTCCTTAAACCTGCGATCCTCCAGTCTCAGCTTTTCAAGTACTGGCATTACAGGCGTGCATCACCATGCCCAGGTCTCATTTTTTTTTTTTAAACTGGGGATTGAACCCTGGATTATTCTACCTCTAAACTGTATCCCCAGTCCTTTTTAGTAATTCTACTTCGAAACAGGGTCTCACTAAATTGCTGAGGCTGGCCTTGAACCTATAATCCTCCTGTTTTATTCTCCCAAGTACTGGGATTACAACTGTGTGCTCAACCTTCATGTGGTCCAAGAAGCTGGGAGGTGTGATACCCAGGATTGATGGCCAGTGATTGCAGCACTAACGTGTCACTCATTTCTTTCAAAAGATTTTAAAGATCAGTGAGAGGTAGCTCAAGACTATCCCAATGTCTCCCTCATTTTCTAGCACTTCCAAAGAGCCGAGTAAAGGTTCCCTGCTAGCCTCAGAAGGCTGCACAGACAGGTGTAGTACGTGTTGTCATAGAAGAGGCGATTACCCACCCACACACAGCTTCACTTCTCTGCGTATTTCTTCAGGCCACAGGAGTGTGCATCCTGGCAGAAAAGAGAGCCGAGCACTCTGGGTCTGGCCCCAGACACAACGGCAGTGTCCTGGAGGTCCATGCCCCAGCACGTGGCTTGGTTTCAGATCACCCTTTGAAAAAAGCCTTTTTTTTTTTTTTGGTGGTACCGGGGATTGAACCCAGGGCCTCATGCAAGCTAGACAAGCGCTTTTCCACTGACTTACATCCCCAGCCCTTTAAAAAAAATTTTGAGACAGGTCTTGTGAAGTTGCCTAGGCTGACCTTAAACCTATGATCCTCCTGCCTCAGCCTCCCCAGTAGCTGGGAATACAGGCACGTGCTGGCCTGTAAAGAGCTTTTGTATGCTCACGCCTGGCCTAAAAGAACTTTTCTTTCTTTTTTTTTGCGGTACTGGGGATTGGAACCAGGAGCATTCTACCTCTGAGGTACGCCCCCAGCCCTATTTTTATTCTTTATTTTTGAAACAGGCTAAGTTGTGGAGGGTCTCACTAAGTAGCTGAGGCTGGCCACAAACCTGTGATCCTCTGGTCTCAGTCTCCCAAGTACTGGGATTACAAGCGAGCCACGCCACCATGCCTGGCTTCTAAAAGAACTTTTCTCAAGCTAGGCGTGGTGGCGCACGCTTGTAATCCCAGTACTTGGGAGGCTGAGACCGGAGGATCCGGGTTCGCAGCCAGCCTCAGCTACTTAGTGAGGCCCTCTGCAACTTAGACCCTGTTTCAAATTAAAGAATAAAAAATAGGGCTGGGGGTGTAGCTTGGAGGTAGAATGTCCCTGGGTTCAATCCCCAGTATCACAAAAAAAAAAGAACTTTTCTCAAAAAAAAAAAAGGTTTTTTTTTCTCTCTGATTCTCAGAAGAGGCACCAAAATCTTTCAGCGTGGGGTCTCTTCTGGCCTCTGTCTTACTTTTTCCCAATCCCTTACTGCTCCCACCCTTTTGACTCTAGGCTCTGGCCACAGTCCCCCAACGCCAGGTCCTCTGACGCCATTGCATTTCTGTAGTGACTGGTCCCTCTGCTGTAACGGTTCTCGCTACATACCTCCAGCTGGCTTGTTCAACTTTAAGGTAAACACATCTGGGAAACCTTCCAGAGATTCCAGGTGAGCTGCTCCAGCTTCCCCCTGCCCACCGGTAGCATGCGGTTTACAGTCCCAGTTAAGCCATATCCTAAAGAAGGGGTCTTTGTCAAGACACCATGTCTCCTCCCTTAGCATCTGACCCCACAGGAGCTCAGCAAGGGCTTGCTAAGCCAAAAAGGTGCCCCCTGGCCCTGTCTAGTCAGGATAATGATGTGACCCCACTGGTGACCAGGCAATGCCAGAGTACCCCACTAATACAGTAGATAAGCTGAGGGTAAGTGCTCTGGGGAGGACGAGCAAGCAGTAAAGGGGAGAAGATTCAGGAAAAGTCAGGGAACCAGAGGAACTCTCATGGTGAAGGATCTCGCCCAGTGAAGAATCACTCAAAGCAACAGAGAGACCCTGCTTGTGTGAAGAGGTAGAGGTTTATTGAAATATAAACATTCAAGAACATGTAAGATAGAAAATAACCACAACATACAGGGACACTCGCTGCAAGAGGACGTCTGAGGTATTTATTCACTGTCTAGGCTACCCATGTGCTATCACATTTTTCCCGGTTAGAATACATATAATATGGGAAGAGGGGAGGGGATGGAGCTGCCCTGGCCGACTGCCGACCACATGGCCTCCAGGGCTGCACCTTCAAGGAAAGCTCTGCCTGGGCCAGGACCCGATGCTGGGCACCTGCTGGTGTCCCCACTCTCATACTTTCTGGCTGAGCCCCTGCTGCTGCCTTGAGGGCAGTGAGGGACACTCGTAGAGAGGTCAGCAAGGTGCCTGAGGGAGAGAGGCCAATGGCCAGAAAGATCCGGTGTGCTGTCCCTGTGTTCTCCGGGTGTGAACAGTCCATCCTTTGTGACCAAACCCCGAGAAAGGCACACTGGCCAAATGTCCGAGACTCTCTCAAGTGGGCTAGCACCAGCCACCTGGGCTCCGACTGGCACCAGATCCCAGATGCCCTTCTCTGCCCACACCATGTGTGCCTGGTGGGTAAGGCTTCTGAGGCCAGAAGAGGGGCAGCCCCCAGGGGATGAGTGTCTGCATGTGTATGGGCGTGCGTGCGTGTGAATATGGGAGTGTATGGGAGTGTGTGTGTGCACACGCGGAGGGCTGGAGCAGGAGACCGGAGGTCAGCAGGGCTGCTGCTCATCGGGCTGAGGTATGCTGTGTATGCAAACTTTTGCTTTCCCTTTCTTTTCCTAGACAGGGCTGAGTGTGGGCCATGCTGTGGTCTCACTGCCCCCACCCAAGGAGTCGGCAGCGGGTGCGTTCTACTGAACTCTGCAGGGTGCACTCGGCTGAGAGGCAAGCCTCTTGCGAACTTCACCCTTTATCTACCACACAGGAACAGCCTGCTCCAGCCACAGGGCCAACAGGGGAGCTCTCTTGGCATCTCCTTCTCCCGCATCTGGCTCGGCTGTCACAGGCTCAGAGCCATCATGTGTCCTGAGGTGGGGTGCTGAGTGAGGGCAGATGTCCTGCCCTACCCTGTCAGATTGGGTAGAGGGTGGCAAGAAGTGGTCAAGGCCCATGTTTGGAAGTGGTGTGGTTTCAGGGCTGGCGGGCAAGCGCAGGCCTCTGCATCCCGCCTCTCCCACTGTGGTGATCCCTGAGTCATCCCCGCCTTCGGGCTGGGGCCTGGGCAGGGCCCGAGGGGCTGGCTACTGAACCACGCCTGGCTGGGGCAATCTGCTCTCATTTCTTTGGTGCTACAACAACAGCAACAACAATAAAAATTTAAAAATAAAAAACAAAAGTCAGCAAAACACATATAAAAAAGATTTCAGAGATGCAAATACTTCCTGAAGAATCAAACATCAACAATTACAAATCTGAGGTATTTCAGTGAACCTGACATCGGCACGTCTAGGGCTGGTGGGGCTGAGATGGCCCCAAGAGACAACACCAGGGGCCAGAGACAAGTGGGCGGTGTGTGGGGAGAGCTGGCCAACAAGGGCGAGCGGGGAGCCTGAGGTTTGGGAGGATCAGAACAGGGTCCGTGCGAAGGGGGTGCCAGGTCCCCGGCAGCCCGAGCTCTGCTTCTCCTCAGCAGATGTCCAGAGGCCCTGGGACCTGAAGCCTGCCCTCACATGCTCTTCTTAGGACCATTAAAAGGGGATATAGGGTCCTGAGGACTGACTCGAGGCTTGGGTTTGAAGGACTCACATTCTAGGAACCAAGCAGCGAGCGAGGTGGCTGGGAGGCCCCACCCCATGCTCAGCAGACAAGAGCCATGAAGGCATGCTCTTAGCTCCTGGCGGCCCCACGTGAGATTTAAAAATTGGGGGACTGGGCAGAGGAAGAGATCAGGGACCTTGGGGTGATGGCAGAAGGCAAGGGAAGGGAAATAAATTAAGGGGGATGGGAAATGGAGGGCCTCCAGCCCCGTGTTGGCTTACAGATTGTCGATACACTGTGCCCTGGGATGGGAGGTGGCCGGGGAACCCTGGAGGAAGCTGGACACCCAGAACCCTGTCCAGTTTTCCAGGACAATCCCTGATTGGACAACGCTGACCTGTCCTGCCCCTCTAGCCTCTCCCTGACCCCAGAGTACAGCAGGACCTGAATGGAGCCTGGACAGACGGACATGTCCAAACTCTCAACGTCTGGCCAAATGGTGTTTGACGTGGGCTCCGTGAGATGAGGTAAATTCTGTGCATCAATTTCCTTCACTCTCAGCAGGAGAGTAGGGAGTGAGCAGCCGGGTACTGCCCATCAGAGGGACCAGCTGGTGGAGGGCTCTGCACTGGGGGTGCCCCGGGATGAGGTAGGACTTGGCGAGCAGTGAGAGCTGCTGCTGCTGCTGGCGCTGCTGCTGACGCTCTGGGAAGTAGAACCTGTGATGAGGTGGACCACGGGTTTCTGGGCAAACAGCACACCTGGGGTGGGGAAGAGAAGCAGTGTGGGCCGCGGAAGAGAGAGAGTGGATTCAAATCACTTTGAAAAGGACTGGTTGCAGGCCTGACCCTGAGCATGCTCTGCTCCCCACAGGGTGAGAGGTACCAACAGAAACCCAAACACTGAGCCGAGCATGGTGGTGCACACCTGTAATCCCAGTACTTAGGAGGCTGAGACAGGAGGATCACAGGTTCAAGGACAGTCTCAGCAAGTAGTGAGACCCTCATCAACCTAGCAAGATGTTTCAAAAAAAAAGAAAGAAAAAAGAAAAAGATGTTTCAAAAAAAAGAAAAAAGAAACCCACACACTGTCCTGCCTGCATGTGCTCACAGGCTGCTGAGGGGACAGACAGGTAAAAAGTAACTTTGCTGGAACATCATAAATGCTCTGAGACCAGCACAGCCATGGCGTTGCAGGGACCCTGCGTCGGTTCTGGAGGGCTGGGGAGGGCAGTGCAGGAAAGGCTCCAGCAGGAGAGTGCCTGGGCTGACAGAAGGAGGAAAAGTGGCCAAGTGGAACCTGAGACACACAGGGCAGAAAAGGCGTGAACCTAGGGGGGCTGGCTGAGTAGTGTGGGTCAACCGCGGTGTGCTGGTGGCCAGGGCTGCAGCCGATGGGCTGGAGAGGTGGATGGGCAGGGTGGAGTGGCTTGCAGGGACCATGGGGGCCCTGAAAGTTTTGCCCAGAAGACAGATGTCATGTTTCAAAATGTTCTCTGAGGGGTGAGAGGAGCATGGGTGATGGAGGAGGGAGGACTGCAGGGAGCTACTCTAGTGGCAGCGAGGACTGACAGGAAAGGACTTGGTAATGGGCTCTGGGAGTGTGGGGATGAGCCTGTTCCTGATGCCTATGGCTCGTGGCCCAGCAGACAGAGAGCCTGAGGGCCTGTGAGGTCTGTAGGGTCGTGGTGTGAGGGGGGTGTAGTTCCAGAACAGGAACATTCAAATGCACAGGAGCAGGCTCTGCGGAAACACCCCCCGTTTTGATGGAAGGTTCACTGCAGGGCGTTGAACCCTCTGCATCCTAGCCCAGGCCTTATGGCTTCCACTGACAGCTGTGCTAGTGAGACTCAGCGGGACTTCTTCCCATGCTGGTTCCTCAGCCAGTGAAATGGCAATAGAAAAGGATGGTGATGGTGCTAAACCAACCAACCAGCGAAAAACTCTTGGTAAATTAGGTTTAGGGAGAGACAACTGAAAAGACTGGGGAAAAAGCCATAAAAATATAGGCTGATTTCTGCTATAGTCAGGTTCTTTTGCCAGTGTCTTAGTCCTTGGCTCATTTTAAAGACAGGGAATGGCAGATCTCGTAATATAAGTGTGTTTAACAGTCCGAGGAAGGAGACCTGTGTACTGGAAGACCTATTCATGGTGGGCACTGACTTATGATACAATGTGTAACTTTTTGTATGTGTGGTACTGGGGATTGAGCCCAGGGGCATTTTACCTTCGGGCTACACTCCCAGCCCTATTTTTTATTTTTATTTTGAAACAGGGTCTCGCTAGGTTGATGAGGGTCTCACTACTTGCTGAGGCTGTCCTCGAACTGGTGATCCTCCTGTCTCAGCCTCCCAAGTACTGGGATCACAGGCGTTCGCCTCCATGCTCCGCTCAATGTTTAACTTATAATAAATGTTTAAAGGGATGGATGCAGCATGGGTTATATACCTTCACATTAAATAACTTCTTTAATTAAGGAATCAACCATTGACCAAAGGGGCTAGATGAAGGGTTTCTATCAATGTGGAGGGAGGCCTGTCATTCTTTAGCAATCCTCACATCTATAGTCCAGAAGAATCCCTTTATCTTTAGAATCTGAGACAATGTAAAAAGAAGCCTCCTGGAATGTGTTTGGGCACAGGGTGACAGGCGGGGCCAGCCAGGGAGCTGCATGCGCTGCGCTGGCCACCAGGCGTCCTCCAGGGCTGTGGGGGCCTACCTGTGTAGGTGGTGCCGTCGATGTCCACAGACATGTTAATGCTCCCAATGCTGCTTGTGGTCAGGTTCAGTGCGGCAGCTGAGGCCTCTGCTCTGTCTTCTGCTGGGGACGAGGAGAAGCCAGCCTGGTCAAGCCTCGTGCAACACTCCTGTTGCCCTCTCTGGTGCTTCCTGGCAACCCCCAGCCTCCCACACTTAGGTAGCATTTACACAACCACCTCCTGAGCACATTGTCTGGCAGGGGAAGCAGGTTCCTTAGCATCTCATTGCTGACTTTCTCCAGTGAGCCAGCTCTTTCCCCCAAGTCTCTGTTCTTGGAGAGAAGGGATCACAGTCAGCAAGTAGGCAGGCCGGCTGGATAGCTGTGCACTAACACTTCCGACATGATCCGGCAAACCCTGAGTACCCACTACACATCAGGCCAAGGAAATCAGAGACCAACAAGACTCACCCCGCCCCTTCCCCCCTTTAACTGTGAGTCCCTCAGGGACAGGTCCCCAGTAAATGGCCTTCTGTGCCCACATGGGCAGCTGGCAAACAGGGCTTCTGCCTGGCTCACCCCAGACTCTGCCCTCTCACCTCACAGAGAGCCAAGAATTCTTCCAGGTGAGTTGCCTTTTCTATCAGCCCCTGGCTTTGTGCAGGACCAGGGCACTGGGCCCTTGCAAGGGCTTTTACCTTCTAGCTCCTTCTGCTTCTCACCCAGGGAAAGTGGGACAGGAAGTGGCTCCCTGGGAATCTGTACAGCTCCCTTCACACCTGCCTCCTTCTAGCGCACACTCATGTATGTCTGCTTTGAGACAGAGTCACAGCAAGGATGGCAAATAACAGGTGTGTGAGGGGGGAGGGAGGAAGAGGAACAGGGGAAATGCAGTGTGGTTTTAATGCTGCAAACTTGTATTTCCTATTACCTCTAATTCCCAAAGGCCATTGGCACCCCGTTGTTTCTCTGGCCCCTTACTGAGCATCAGGAGTGACAAGGCAGTCTTCCTCCCAGATCTGACTACAGTGCTCTGCTCTGGCCTACATCTGGTGAGGTACTGGGGTGTATGCTGAGCCTTTTAATTTAGACAGATCAAAAGGCTGGGGCCCAGGGAGCAAAGCAGCTGTCTCTGGCTCCTCCTCCTTGAATAACTGCTTTTCCTTCTTGCTAGAAAACAAGGCACTGCCTGAAGCAAATTCTGGCCCCCTAAAAAAAACCTCAGCTTGGTGACCTATCAGTGTCCACAGAAACCCCATGTGGCTCTAGATCCTTCTGGGGCCTGGAAGGCAGACGTGGAGGGGCCCCTTCCAGGGCAGGAGTATGTACATTATCACCATCCCCAACTACCACACACACACACCAGTCCCAGGAGACATGAATGGCCTTGAATGGAGCTGGGTCTGGCATGCATCAGGAAGGGAACACTGCCCTGAGTCTGGCACTCACCCCTGCCGTTGATCTTGATCTTCATGGGGAACTGCCGTGCCATACTGAAGAAGTTACGCTGGAAGGCCTGCTGTACCAGGCGCTGCTCCTCCTCCGACAGTCTTGATGCCTTCTTCTCAGGAGGTTCCCCCGACTCTAGCCGCTCCCGCAGCTGCTCCAGTGTGGCAGTCCGGGTACCAGCCTGCTGGCCTGCCAAGGTCATGGGCACAGCCAGGCGATTTGGCACGGGCACTGTTGTTACTGGGACTCCATCGCCTGCAAAGGAATTGGCGTTGGATCAATCTACAATCACCAGTCAGGTAGCCTGTCATGGCTACCCAACAACCCCATCTAGGAAATGGAAACTGGGTTCCCTCCCTTCCCTCCTCCCCTAAGGGCCCCACTGACCTTTCCTGAGAGTGGTTGCTGGGGATATCCGAGGGCTACTGGTATTGGTGCCACTGCTGGAGCCCAGGCTGAGGATGGGGAAGCGGATCTTGGGTGGTGAGAGAAGGGCAGGGGCCCCAGCAGCAGCAGTAGCAGCAGTGGGTGAGTAGCCAAAGAGGGAGGAGCTATAGCTGGGCCGCCGGCCCTCCCTGCGGTTGCCATCAATGGCTGCCTGGAGCTCGGCTGGGGAGCTCAAGGCTTTCTTTTCACACTCATAGGCATAGAGATACTTCATGTACCTGCAGGGAAGAAAGGAAGCAAGGAGAATAAACCAAACAGCACCAGAGACTGCTCAATTTAAGTTGATGGGTCTGTGGAAGCAGCCTCTGCCAGGGCACCTTCGTGCACTTGGCAGAAAAATCTAGGATAGTTGGACACACCGCTCCAGGCCCCTCTGCTACTCATTCCTAAACACTGGCCATGCAGGGGACTAACATCTTAGCTAACGGGTTCACATTTGTTTTGGCGCCTTTTCAGTGCCTGAGAGAAATGAGGCCCATGTTTTGCAATGTCTTTTGGCTCTTTAACTCATTATTCAGAGCTGGGTTGATCAGATAGAAGCACTTCTTCCCTTTTGTGTGTGGATCTTTGTGTCACATGCAATTCTCTCCCCAAGAACCTTGTTGTTCTGGTTATAGCTCTGTCCCAAAGCTCCCTGACTGATACAGCGGCTGTTCATTCCCCATTCTTCATAGAGAAATTACTAAAGTGTTCAGAAAGGACAGAATCCCCTCTGGCCCTCATTCTCCAGTGCTGCTCTGGGTTTTACTGCTTCTATCACCTTTGTAACTCACTCAGATGGTGACAAAGTCAATAATCCCATGGGGCCTGACTGACTGCAAGCTGAATGGGAGGTAAGAAAGGCTACTTGGGGCTAACGTGCTGTTTGGGAGGCAGCGTCCTGGAAAGAGTGTAGATTTCAGAGACAGAAACCCAGGCCTGACTCAGTTCTATCACTTGCTGGCTGGTATGGCTGTGGCCAAATTATTTAACCTCAGAGATTTAGTTTTTATAATCTGGAAAATGGGGAAATGTCTATTTTACAGAACTTACCAAGGTTTAAATGAAACAGAACGGTAAAGCACTAGCACACAGGATACGCCTGGTCAAGAGCAGCTCTCACTATTACCTGGTCTAGTGAGGGATTCATCTCAAAAGCTCCCTGCTGCTGCAGGAATTCCACTTCTCTTGCTAACTGTACAATGGAATTTCCTTCCTTCCTCACTCCTCGGCCAAAACATCCCCTTTCTCCAGCCTCAGCTTCCTTCCCCACTCACTGGGTCCTGAGGGTGAAGGCGGCGCTGGTGATGGATGTGGGCAGGTTCAGGCCTTTGGTGATCTCTCTCCAGATCTTCTTGTTGATGATCTCCACCAGGCCCCCCTTCTCTGTCACCAGCTTATACAGCATGTACAGGTCCAGGATCTGCTTGGCCATGATGGGGATCCGGTTGATGGGGGTCCCTGTGATTGCCCAACAGGAGGAGAGAGGGTGAAGAATTGGTGTATGCTCACCTTTAGCTGAGTTGGAAATAATGTTCATGAATCTGCTCAGAAGTGTGACTTAACTCAAACTCCTCAAACCTTAAAGTAATAAGACCAGCTGTCAGTTCTCTTTGGGATGAGCAAGACAGGCCCAGCTCCCAGGCTGAGTGGCCTTAGGCAAGACACTTAGCCTCTCTAGATCTGTTTTCCATCTGTGAGTCAAAGGGCAGAATTTGATGAATTCAAAGTGGTTAGTTAGTTTGTTCTTTGCTGGCAATACAATTCCAGATTATTTCCTAATGATTTGGAATTTATACTCTGGAGCACTTGGACTCCACTCAGTGGCCACTTCCTTTGGAAGGCCTTTCTCTGACTCCCTAGAAGGGGAGGCCCTGCCTGACCATCCACCTGGCTAGCTCCCTCTTTCTCTTGGACAGCTCTCAGTGCAGTTTGTTAACAGTATGCTCCTCTGCATACTGCCTGCTTTCTCCTCTCCTGCTGCTGGATGGAGATGTGGTTTCTTTCCCTCCTATGTGCCTTACCATGTCAAAGGAGCTGCTGGACACACAGGTCCCCAGGGGAATGAAAAGCCACTCAACAATTCTCTCCGCACTAATCACTTCACCCCCCCACCCCTGGCCTCTGAAAGAGGGAGGGTCAGAGCAGCTTCCGCCCATTGGCCCCGAGGGGAAGTGAGAGGAGCCAGGGACTTGATTAGGAAACCTGGCACCGGGCAGGAAGGGCTACTAATGAGCACCAGGGGACGGTAGGGAAGGCGGGGCCGGGGTCCTTTCACAGCCGGCTGGGATGCTCGTCAGGAGGCGTGATGGATGACTGTCATTTGGCAGCCTCGGGATTAATGATCTGGAGGTCAGAGGGGAGAATTCCACAGGGAAGGGTCACCGTCCAGGGCAGGGTATGAGACTTGTTGCCTTTTGATGGCAAACTCCTTTTACTGTACACAGGCTGCTGCTCCTCCCCTGCCCCCATCTCACTGAGACTCAATGAGATGCCTGGTGGTGTCATAACAGATTCAGCAGAGAGGGCTATTTGCTTCTGTTCTTCCTGCTTCTCCCTTGTAAAGGAATGCTGGTTTTCTTCTCAGCCCTGAACATCAGCCTCACCATTTTATTTAGGCAGTACTAGGGATTGAACCCAGGGGCACTCTACCTCTGAGCTACATCCCAGCCCTATTTTACTTTTTTCATTTTTTTGAAACAGGGTCTCGCTAAGTTACCACATGTTGATGGCCTATGGCCTACAATCCTCCTGTCTTAGCCTCCCAAGTACTGGGATTATAGGCATGTGCCTGGCTACACCAATTTTTATAGAACAATTCAAGCCAGAGGATGGAGCCAAGAGTCCCACATGAGCATGGACATATGAAACTGCTATGGCAGGACCATACCTCTTTTCTTTGTTTTTTTTTGTGGTACTGGGATTGAACCCAGGAGCATTCTACCTCAGAGCTACACCCCCAGCCCTATTTTTTATTCTTTATTTTGAAACAGGGTCTCTCTAAGTTGCAGAGGGCCTAAGTAGCTGAGGCTGGCCGTGAACCTGAGATCCTCCTGTCTCAGCCTCCCAAGTACTGGGATTACAAGTGTGCGCCACCACGCCCAGCTTACATCACTTTTTGGAGGCCTGTCTGCCTGAGTACACTCACGGACTGGTGGATTCACACCTTTCATGGCATCACCTGGAGAGTCTGGGAAGACCATCACCAAGGTCCCCTCACACAGGTCCCCTAAGCCCGTATTTCCAGAAGCTTCCAGTTTGCTTCCGAGTCAGAATGTGCATGCTGAACTCATCTTTCTCTAAACTAGCTCCTTTTATCCATCACTTGTGGGTTTTGTTTGTTTCCCCCAGCAACACCATTGTTGTTGAAGGGAGGCAGCACTAGCTCCTCTTCTCTCCGTATCACCCACTTTGAGGTTGGTAGGAGGTGCCACTGATTCTTCCTTTGAGGTTCCCCTCCTTGGCACCTTCCTTTCTGATCTGCAGCCACCACCTCACTGGCTTATGGTTAGATGCTTATGTTGGCCTCTATCCATATATTTGATTTGTACACTGCTGCCAGGTAATCTTACTAAAATACTACTTTCGCCACATTGCTACTTCCTTGTTTAAAAGCCTACAAAGTGCTGGGAGTGGTGGCCCACACCTGTAATCCCAGTACTTAGGAGGCTGAGACAGGAGGATCACAGGTTCGAGGACAGCCTTAGCAAATAGTGAGACTCATCAACCTAGTGAGACCCTGTTTCAAAATAAAAATAAAGTAGGGCTGGGGGTGTAGCTCGGAGGTAGAATGCATGCCCCTGGGTTCAATCACTAGTCACACACACACACACACACACACACACACACACCTTGCAAAGACCCTTACTACTTACCCATCCACCCCACACGTCCAGTCATGTGGTCCAGGCCTCCCAACATTCCCTTACAAGATCATGTATAAGGCAGGCAGTCATCCCAGTGACTCCTCTCATTCCAGTCAGCTGGGCCTTTTCACCATCCTCTGCAGACCAAACTCATCTCTGCCTCTACTTCACTGCCCCTTCTGAGGCCTGAAAAGACCGCCTCCACGCAACCCTCATACTGTCCTTCAATGACCACTCCCTTCAGGAAGAATTTTCTAACTACCCAGTTTACATGAATTCCTTCCCTCTCAGGAATGTCTGTGATAGCCTTCTGAGTTTGGCAAATAATTACTCTCTGTTTCATGTATGTCCATGTGGTATACCAGAAGGACTGCTAGCTCTGTGAAGGCAAGGACTGTCTTTTCTTTACTACACCTCAAATATTATTGTGGCTAATAAATTAGCTTACCACACAGATTTAAAATAAAATATTCTTCTCAGAGTCAAAGCATTCAGTTCCATGGTAATTCAACTGGGAACTTAAGCACCTGTGCTTGTGCTTGTGGCAGTCCTGTTGAGACTCATCGCTACCTTTGAGTGTCTAATGCTGATAGCCCAAATGGAAATCACCTTCCCCCTCACAGCTGGGGGAACTGAGGCCCAGAGTGCTTAAGCTCTTTGCTTCTAGGTCCCACAGTAAGAGAACTAGCAACAGGAGAATGGATGGAGAATTGAGGATTTTGAGAACGAAATCATGATTCTATATGATGGGGACAAAGGAAAGGGAAAGCAGGTGTTGAGTATGGCATGGCTAGGTGTGTGAGTACACAGAACAGCAGGACTGAGCAGCTAACCAGCACAGCAGGGCTTGCCAGCTGAGGAAGTCCTGCCCCTCACAAGGTCACCTTGGAGAGCCAGATACCATACTATGGGGTTGTAGAACTCCATGTGTGAACAGCTTTCACACTTTGCACTATTTTCTTTGGAAATCTCTTCAATACCAGTAAACTTCAAATGTAAAGATTGCATTATATTTTTTTGTGTGTGTGGTGGTGGGGTACTGGGGATTGGACCCAGGGGTGTTTTGTCTCTGAGCTATACCCCCAACCCTATTTTCTTTTTTTTTTTTTTTTTTTGCGGTACTGGGGATTGAACCCAGGGGCATTCTACCTCCAAGCTACACCCCCAGTCCTATTTTTTATTCTTTATTTTGAAACAGGGTCTCACTAAGTTATGGAAGGCCTGTGGTACCTGAGGCTGGCTGGGAACCTGCGATCCTTCTGTCTCAGCCTCCCATGTACTGGGATTACAAGCGTGTGCCACCACACCTGGCTTTTTTCTTTTGAAACAGGGTCTTGCTATGTTGCTGAGGCTGTCCTCAAACCTGTGATCCTCCTGTCTCAGCCTCCCAAGTACTGGGATTATAGGCATGCACCAGCATGCCTGGCTGAATTATGCTTTTATTTTTATTTTTTATTTTTTTTGCGGTACTGGGGATTGAACCTAGAGGCATTCTACCTCTGAGCTACATCCCCAGCCCTATATTTTATTCTTTATTTTGAAACAGGGTCTCACTCAGTTGCGGAGGGCCTCACTAAGTAGCTGAGGCTGGCCACAAACCTGTGATCCTCCTGTCTCAGCCTTTCAAGTACTGGGATTACAAGCGTGTTCCACCACGCCCGGCTTGAATTGTGCTTTTAAAAGTGGTCATCGCTGGGTGTGGTGGTGCACGCTTGTAATCCCAGTACTTTGGGAGGCGGAGACCAGAGGATCCGGGTTCGTGGCCAGCCTCAGCGCTCTCTCTCTCTCTCTCTCTCTACCTAGTGAGGCCCTCCGCAACTTCGTGAGACCCGGTTTCAAAATAAAGTATAAAAAATAGGGCCGGGGGCGTAGCGCGGAGGTAGAACGCCCCTGTGTTCAATCCCCGGTACCGCAAAAAAAAAAAAAAAAAAAAAAAAAAAAAAAAAAGTCATCATTCATTTGGGGGCAAGCCAGGTTAACAGGATGAAGGGACCAGGCTGTTATTACTGTTTTTTGACTGAAGATAAGGTGTGGACATCCATGACAGAATTTCTAGGGTGGCTCAAATGGCTTCTGAAGGCCACTCCCCAGAGAAGAACTGGCTGCATGTTCATTTTCAGTAGTTGTGGTACTAAATGTTCAGTCTTTAGAGATAGCTTCTTTCAAGGGCAACACTGTTAAAAATTAGCCTCTCTATGGCCACAGAGAATGTGACTGTATTAGACTGAGAACTGCTCAGGGAAGGGAAATGGTGGTAGAAGAAGGACCTGAGAAGACAAGAAGGGTCAAAGCGGTATCTGAAGTCCCGGCTGGAGCCCGTGAGTGGCCTCTCCCAGCAGCCGATCCGGGGCACTGTCTCCTCACTACAGAGGCGCTGCAGCCAAGGGCACTGGGAACCCTGGTGGTGGCCCCTGTGGCCAGCCCTACCCTGGGCATATAGGGATCCTGCCTCCCTCACCATCCCACATGCACTCCCCTCACTTGGACAGGCACCTGGTTCCGGAGACCACGGTGATAAGGCAATGCGTGCTGTTTCCTCGTGGTTGGCCCTCTATTAAAGTATTAAAGTGGCTCCCAAGGCAGGTTGGTCCCTGAGCACTGTCAGGAACAAAAAGCTGAGCCCGTCACAGGGAAGCTCTATGTGATGGTGTGGTTTTCTCACATCATCCAAATAATTCAGACACAAACATCTGCTTTACCTTTGATCCTTCTTTTTTTTTTTGGAGGTCTCATCTTATTTGTTACACCTAAAATCCTCATTTTTGACTGGACTCAGACTTAGAAGTAGAAGCTCTCAGGGAGGACAGCCTGCATCTCTTGGCGATCTGTTCCTGGTGTTTTTCTTTGGCTTCCTTCATTCTCTTGGCCAAAAGTTTAGCATATTCTGCAGCCTCTTCCTTATTTTTCTTAGTACGCTGTTTCTTCAGAGCAATGCGCCGACGTTTGTGTTGCAGGACACATGGAGTAACAAGACGCTGAATCTTGGGTGCTTTGGTCCTGGGTTTCTTACCTTCCTTGTTTAAGGGCTTTCTGACAACATATTGGCGGACATCATCTTCTTTGGAGAGACTGAAAAGTTTTCGGATTCTGTTGGCTCTTTTGGGCCCCAAGCGACGAGGCACAGTGATATCCGTCAGTCCAGGAATGTCTTTCTCTCCTTTTTTTATAATAACCAGGTTGAGAACACTCAGATTGGCATCCACAATGCAACCCCGAACAGATTTGCGCTCTCTCTCCAGTTCTCCTTGGTCTGTAACAGGAATGCCCCTTACTCAGTAGTAGGTGAACACGGCCGTGGGTCAAGACGCCCTGCTTCATGGGGAAACCTTGTTTGTCGTTCCCACCACTGATTCGGACCACATAACCCTTCCATTCTTCACCCAGAGCGTCAGCGGCAACTTCTGTGGCCATATGCTTTTTGTAAAAAGTACAAAGTTTGCGTTCATCGTCCACTTCAATGAGTTTCTGGCAGCCAGTGGCTGGGAAGGAGATATTCAGCTTCATCTTGGTGCAGCTGATCGCCTACATGGTGCCACGAAAAAGAGCTACCTTTGATCCTTCTGACAATTAAGAGAGACAACTGGAATCCTCAAGTTGGTGTGCCTCAGCAGTTTGCTTTGTGCTAAATGGACCTGTAGCCATTTCTCTTATCTAAAGGAGATTCTACTATGAAGAAAGAGGGAGGTCTTTTCACTGAGTTTGCCACCACATACTACTGGGGGTGGGCATGAGGGAATCTACAGATTCAGGCCTCAGTTTCCCCATCTGTGAAATGAGTCCATCTAGTTCAAACTAGATGATTTAATTTCCAAAGTCTTATGAGTCTATGAATAAAAAGTTAAATAAAAAATTAATAGCTGTGATTATTACCAAAGAGAGGGTGACTTGGTTTTGGAAGCTTGACTGAATTAGGGAATAATGTTGCCAAGTGACCTTGAAATGGATAATTCAGGATCTTCTCCTGTGAAGGACCCCTATGGGGCAGACTTGTGGAGGTTCAAGTCCACAAGTAATGATTCCTTCCCTAGCCTTTCAGAGAAGGGGGCAGAAGTCTCTGGCTGCTCTCTAGGCTCCACTAAGGAGGCTCTTTTACCTGAGAGGGGCAAGCCTGTGTCCACAAGAAATACAAAGGCAATCTGCTCGTTACCATCAAGGAGGCAAACACCACTGAAGAGAACTCTCAATGGGTCACTGGTTGGTCCTGCCGAAGGCAGACTCTCTGCCCCAACATGCCTGGTGGTGGTGGTGGTGGTGGTGGTGGTGGAGCACCTGATGGGGAAGCCTGCAGACTGTTAGTCACTGCTATCAAAGCAGGAGCTAGGATTGAGGGTAATTAATCATGCTCTCTCTGACAAGAATCCAGGGCCTTATCTGCACCCCAAGAAATGCCGCTGGTCTCCAGTTCCCTCCTCAATAAAGGAGACTGACAGTTGCAACAAAGAGGCCCCTTATCAGATTTCAGCCAGAGAGCCTGAGGCAGCCCCAGGGACCGGATGTAAAAGGCTTTTATGAGGGCCAGGGACCCAGTGAAGACTCCCTCCAGGACTGCTGGGGCTTTAACCTTGTTGGTAGGAATGTCGCTTGGCACTGCCACCACCATGCCAGAGCTGTCCAGTGCAGGTATGGCTAAACAAAAGCCGATCCCCAGGACTCTTCCTTCTTTCCTACCACTCAGACAATATAGTGGTAGGAGAAAAGATGGCTGCTTTTGGCTCTAAAGACAAAGATGGGAGATAGCAAGTACTGAAGGGAAAGCCACTTCCTCTCCATCACAGAGAATGGGCACACATGTTTCAGTGAAGACCAGAAGCAGTAAGGGGCAGGGTCCCCAGAGAGACTTACTAGGCTGCCTTCCTGCCTACTGGTCAAGGGTGAGGGCCCAGGACCCAGGGTGTGGCCCTGCCAGGGACCCTCACTGCTTTTTCCTGCCTTTGAAAAAGATCATTAATCATTTCCATAGCCTGTCAAGTGAGTCAACCAAGGAGCCTAGAAAAGCTAAGACCCATGTTGGGCAGGGAATGTGTACAGGCAGGCAGGCTCCCCCACCCCACCCCACCCCACCCATTCCTCTGTAGAATCCTTGCCCTGCTCTAGTCCTGCTCCCCAGGAACAAACAGGGAAATGACTGGTGATTTTCCCCCTGACTTGTTTATGTAGAAAATACCTCCCACCAGGAGACTGGGCAGCAGTGTCTGGCAGTCCCCAGCACAGTTTGTAGCTGGACTGTTCCAGAAGGCAGGGGAGAAGTGAGGACATGCACAATATACTATTACTGGACTGAAAGGTATGCTTAAGCCCTCTGCCTCCAACTGCCCACTGAGTGGGTGTAATTTACATATGGCATCATGCACTGAATCATACAATGAATCTGTACTTCCATATGCACCCATTCACCCATCTCTCAGATCAAAGTACAGAACATTTTCAGCATCCCAGAAAACTCCATCATGGCCCTTCCCAATCAATATCCATCCTCCTTCCCCACCAGCCTGGAGGTAACCATTATTCTGACATGCATTTTCTTGAACTTCATATAAACGGAATCATATAATATATGATCTTTATTTTTAGCATTATTTTTTTGTATCTGGTTTTTGCTCAACATTAAGTCTTGTCCCAGGAGTGTACAGCAGTTCATTCTCCTTTTGGTGGTACTGGGGATTGAACCCAGGGGCATTTTCTTTCCTTCCTTCCTTCTTTCCTTCCTTCCTCCCTCCCTCCCTCCTTCCCTTCCTTCCTTTTTTGTGGTACTGGGGATTGAACCTAGGGGCATTCTACCTCTGAGCTACATCCCCAGTCCTATTTTTTATTCTTCATTTTGAAACAGGGTCTAAGTTGCGGAGGGCCTCACTAAGTTGCTGAGGCTGGCTTTGAACCTGTGATCCTCCTGTCTCAGCCTCCCAAGTACTGGGATTACAAGCATGCGCCACCAAGCCCGGCTTATTTATTTATTTTTTTTACAGTACTAGGGACTGTACCCAAGGGCATTCTACCACTGAGCTACATCTCCAGTCCTTTTTTATCTTTTTATTTTTAATTTAATTTAATTTATTTTTGGTACTGGGGATTGAACCCGGGGCATTCTACTGCCAAACTACACCCCCAGCCCTATTTTTTTTTTTTTTTGGTGGTACTGGGGATGGGGCCCTGGGGCCTTTTACCTTCAGGCTACACCCCCAGACCTATTTTACTTTTTATTTGGAAACAGGGTCTCACTAAATTTCAGAGAGCCTCACTAAGTTGCTGAGGCTGGCTTTGAACCTGTAATCCTCCTGTCTCAACCTCCCAAGTACTGGGATTACAATCGTGTACCACCACGCCCAGCTTCCCAACCCTATTTTATCTTTATTTTGAAATAGGATCTCACTAGGTTGATGAGTCTCACTACTTTCTGAGGCTTTCCTCAAACCTGGGATTCTCCTGTCTGCTTCCCAAGTACTGGGATTACAGGTGTGCACCACTATGCCCAGCTATCTTTTTTGAGACAGGGTCTTGCTAAGTTGCTGAGGCTGGCTTCAAACTTGTGATCTTCCTGTCTCAGCTTCCCACGTACTAGGATTACAAGTGAGTGCCACCATGCCCAGCTTGTTTTTTGTTTTAGAACAGGGTCTCACTAGGTTGCTGAGAATCTCACTAAGTAGCTGAGGCTGGTCTTGAACCTGCAATCCTCCTGTCTCAGCTTCCCCAGTACTGGGATGATAGGCATGCACCACCATGCCCAGCTCAGTTCATTCTTTTTACTGCTGTATGGTACTGCACTATATGACTGTGCCACAGTTATGTTAGTTCATTCTACTATTGATGGGCATTTGAGTTCTTTCCAATTTCTAGCAATAATGAATGGTGGTGCTATGAATATTCTTGCATGTGTCTTTCATGAATAGAAGCAATAATTTCTATTGGGTATATACCCAGGTGTGGAACTGCTGGGTAACAGGTTCAGCATGTTTAGCTTTAGTTAAATACCACCAAACAGATTTCCAAAGTGGTTGTACACATTTCTACTCTCATTCGCAATGTATAGTAGTTCTGGTTGCTCTACAACCTGGGAGGCTAATTTTAAACTAATCGCTTTGTGTGTGTGTGTGTGTGTGTGTGTGTGTGTGTGTGTGTGTGTTACTGGGGATTGAATCCAGGGGCAGTTTATCACTGAGCTATACCCTTAGACCTTTTTATTTTTTATTTTGAGACAGAGTCTTGCTATGTTGCTGAGGCTAGCCATGAACGTGTAATCCTCCTGCTTCAGTCTCCTGAGTAGCTACAGTGTTTGCCACTGTACTCACTTAATCACTTTTTTTTATTCTCTAACTTAAACTACTAATTTCTTTAGGTGAAGTTCAACAGTATGTATAATATTGTATTATGCTATGGCTAATAAGAAAATTGTAGCTATGACTGTGCCATCTCTTTCCTTAAAAATTGCATTTAGAGAAGCTGGCCAAGGAGTTGGAAGGAGGTGGGTTGTCAGGCCCTCTTCGCCATGCCTGTGGCTGGATCCCCATACCTCGCTGGCATTGTCTAGACATACATGGCTGTCTGAGCTTCTGTGCCACCTGTGCTGCTAGGCTCTCAGACCCTGCAATGTCCCTAGGGTACAAATGGGCCAAACTCTCACTTCGACTTCTCTTTAGAACAGCCTTTGGACAATTTATTGAATATTGGCTTACACTGGAAAAAAAAGAGGCAAAACTATCAAATAACTCAATTCTATCATGTGCTAAAAGTACCAATAAAAGATTTTGAAGGGGAAGAGGTTGAATTTAATGACAAATTGGGCCATTCAAATTAATTGTGCCTGCCGGGTGTGGTGGCGCACGCTTATAATCCCAGTACTTTGGGAGGTGGAGACCGGAGGATCCGGGTTCGCGGTCACCCTCAGCGCGCATGCGCGATCTCTCTCTCTCTCTCTCTCTCTCTCTTTCTCTCTCCTCTCTCTCTCTCTCTCTACCTAGTGAGGCCCTCCGCAACTCCGTGAGACCCGGTTTCAAAAATAAAGCATAAAAAAAAATAGGGCCGGGGGTGTAGCGCGGAGGTAGAACGCCCCTGCGTTCAATCCCCAGTACCGCAAAAAAAAAAAAAAAATTAATTAATTGTGCCTTCCAAAAACCAGGCTTCCTTCCCATTACCGTGAATAACTGGGTATTTATAGGGTATTAAATGACTGTTAAAGATGTAAAGAAAAAGGAGGAAGCCGGGCGTGGTGGTGCATGCTTGTAATCCCAGTACTTTGGGAGGCAGAGACCAGAGGATCCGGGTTCGTGGCCAGCCTCAGCTCTCTCTCTCTCTCTACTTAGTGAGGCCCTCCGCAACTTCGTGAGACCCGGTTTCAAAATAAAGTATAAAAAAATAGGGCCGGGGGTGTAGCGCGGCGGTAGACCGCCCCTGGGTTCAATCCCCAGTACCGCAAAAAAAAAAAAAAGAAAAAGGAGGAACCAAGATGGCAGGATACAGAGAGGCAGTGTCTTGCCCACGCTCCAAGAGACGGAGATCGGTGGGCAGAAAGACTGCTTCTTGACAAGAAAACAAGGGCAGCCAAAACTCAACAAAACAATGGGAGACAAAGTGCAGCGGAATGCGAGGCAGTGGAAAGAGCGGAGGGCGGTAGGGAGCTCAAAGCATTTCTCCTGGTAAGCAGAGAGCGGAGACAAAGGCGCCATCTTGGCTGAGCCACGCCAGTGCTGCGGCTCCTGAAGTCCTCCAGCAAAGAAACAGCTGATTCTTGCGAAACCAGCAGAAGCAGTCGACATCAGACCATAATGAAGTCCAAGTTGAACCAGATCCACAGAACATGGGTGAGTGAGACAAAGGGAGGAAGTGTGTTGCCGGCCCTCTGAAACTTTGAACTCGGCTGGCGGGAAGACTGCTTCTTAACAAGAAAAGTAGGGAGGGGAGGAGGGCTGTGGGGCTGGGGCGTTAGCTGCGTCCCAGCTTGGAGCCCGCGAAGAGGACAAGAAGGAAGCTGCCGCCGTGGCCACAGAGCTCCCGGCACTTCCTGCTGCTGAGCCTGGCACAGAGACAGTTCACCACTCCCCAGCACCCTCTCCTGCCTGCACCCTGGTGCCCAGAGGTCTTTCAACCATTTTTAAAAATATATTTGGGCAGGGCCCACGCGACCACCGGGCCCGCAGCCTGAGAGCTGTGCATGGATGCAGCAGGGCCTGGTGATCGGCCCTGCGCTGGGTCACCCCCGGCTTCAGCAGATGGTGACTGCGGCCAGCCAGTGCTCCTGCGGGAAGAGGTGTCCCGGCTCCAGGAGGAAGTTCACCTTCTCCGGCAGTGAAGGAGATGTTGGCCAAGGACCTGGAGGAGTCGTAGGACAGCAAGGCCGCCGAGGTCCTCTTGGCCACAGAGCTCAGGGTCAAGCTGGCACAGAAGGAGCAGGAGCTGGCCAGAGCCAAAGAGGCCTTGCAGGGGAGAACCAAGATGGTGAGAAAGTGAGAGGCAGTGTGTTGCCAATGCTCCAAGAGTCAGAACTCGGCCGGAGGGAAGACTGCTTCTTGACAAGAAAAGCAGGACAGCCAAAATTCAACAAAATAACAAAAGCCAAAGTGAAGCAGATTGCAAGTCAGTGGAAGGAGTGGAGGGAGATAGGGAGCGCAACGCATTTCACTTGGTGGGCGGAGAGCAGAGACAAAGGCGCCATCTTGGCTAGGCCACACCAGCACCGCGGCTCTCAGAATCCTCCAGCAAAGAAACAGCTGATTCTTATGAAATCAGTGAGTATATCCCACCATTGAAAGCAGTCGACATCGGGCCATGATGAAGCCCAGGTCAAAGCAAATCCACACCTACAATGGCAGCGACTGCAAAGGGTGGGACATGAACCTCAGCCCCCGCAAAGAAAGTAACATGGAGAGACATAAATGAGGCTGCCAGGCACAGGAGCACCCCAACACCGAGAAAAAGAGCGGGTGAAACATGGCCCCCCTGGAGTAGCCTAGCACCGGCACAGAACACCACAGCACTGAGGACCAGGATGAATATGGCATGGTCCCCTGGAGCAGCTCAGCAACGAGAACACGGATGAGCTAGATAAAGGGAGGCAGCGTGTTGCCGACATTCTGAAACTCAGAACTCGGCCAGCGGGAAGACTGCTTCTTAACAAGAAAAGTAGGACAGCCAAAACTCAACAAAACAAAGAGAGCCGAAGAGCAGCAGAGTGTGAGGCAGCAGACAGAGTGGAGGGCTAAACAGATCTCCATGCATTTCATGTGGTAAGGAGAGAGTAGAGGCGAAGGCGCCATCTATGCAGGGCTACACCTACACCATGACTCCCGGAGACCAACAGCAAAGAGACAGCAGATCCTTGTGAACCCAGCAACTATAGACCACCACTGAAACTGACCAACTCAGGAACATGATGAAGCCCAAGTCAATCCAGACCCGCACCTATAACGACGATGTTTCAAGGGGTGGGCCGTGAGCCTCTGCTCCCGCAACGAGTGCAATGAGGAGAGACAAAGATGAGGTGGCCATACACAGGAGCAGCCCAACTCTGAGAACACGAGCCGGCGAGCCATGGCCCCTCATGAACAGCCCAACACTGTCCCAGAACACCCCAGAACATAGGCACAGGCAGATGAGTCACGCCCCCCCTGCACTGGGGATGCAGGGCAGGCAAGCCCTCAGCCCCGCCCCCGGGGACACCCCCCACCCCCTGGTGCTGGGGATGTGGGGTGGGCAAGCCCGAGGCCCCGCTCCCAGAGAACCCCTCAGCGCTGGGGACGCGGAGCGGGTAAGCCTCTGGCCCCGCCCCAGAGTACCCTAGTACTTAGGTCACAGGAGGATGAGCTATGACCCTGCAGAGGAGGGACTCCAGACAAAGAAAGAAAACCTCAGATGAGTGAAGAAGGTGAACTAACTGGGGGAGGCGGGAGGGAAGGAGAGGGAAACAAACTGGTGCACAGGATGGATTTACACAAAGATATCAAAGTCCACTACTATGCTGAATATGGGAAAGGGGGGAAGGAGGGGGGGTGAAAATTGGGGGAGGGCTAATTGACCGATGAATGCATGTATATGTCAACCACCCTGAAATCCTTCAAGATGTATGACTGCAATGCACTAAAAAAATAAATAAATTAAAAAAAAAAGATGTAAAGAAAAAGCCAAACATGGTGGTGCATGCCTGTAATCTCAGTACTTGGGAGGACAAGACAGGAGGATCACAGGTTCGAAGCCAATCTCAGCAACTTCGTAAGGCTCTCAGCAACTTGGTGAAACCCTGTTTCCAAATAAAAAATAAAATGGGCTGGGGCCAGGCGTGGTGGCGCATGCTTGTAATCCCAGTACTTGGGAGGCGGAGACTGGAGGAACCGGGTTCGTGGCCAGCCTCAGCTACTTAGTGAGGCCCTCCGCAACTTCGTGAGACCGGGTTTCAAAATAAAGTATAAAAAAAAAAAAATAGGGCCAGGGTGTAGCTTGGTACCAGGGATTGCCCCTGGGTTCAATCCCTGGTACCGCAAAAAAAAAAAAAAAAAAAAAAAAAAAGGCTGGGGGAGTAACTCAGAGGTAGAATGCCCCTGGGTTCAATCCCCAGCACCACAAAACACCGGAGGATCTGGGTTCGCAGCCAGCCTCAGCTACTTAAGGAGGCCCTCTGCAACTTCGTGAGACCTGGTTTCAAAATAAAGTATAAAAAATAGGGCCGGGGGTGTAGCTTGGAGGTAGAATGCCCCTGGGTTCAATCCCCGGTACTGAAAAAAAAAAGAGCAGCTGGATCACCTGGAGAAAGAATAGGATCTGATCTCAGACAAAGGGCCAATCCTGAGACGCAATGATTTTCATTTGGGGATAAAGTTAGAAAATGAAGCCCCAAGCCTATTTCATCTGACCAAGACAACATATTTTAATCTACCAGGAAGGGTGTCCAGGGTACAGACTATTTACTGCAAGATACAAAGAATATAGAAGAAACTGCCTCCACCAAAAGGCAAAAGCAATATATGTCACGAACATTTCCTTGCCTGAGATGGATAGACAAGCACACAACAGAAGGAAAAACACTCAAATTGCACTTTGAGGCAGACCAAGCCCTTTTCCCACAGTAAATTCTTTGTATATACACATCAAAAACAGATCCAACAATCCATTGGGGAAAACCAAGGTCAGTTTGCAGCCCTGACCACAACTGGTGGGGGTAGGAGGGTAGTTCTACAGTGAGGTCTTGATAAAATTTGTGTTTCATGAGACCAGGCGGTGCCTTAGCCTGCTATGCTTGTGGGGGCGGGGCAGGAAAGGGCAGCCTTGCTTGTGGGTATTCTGGGTGTCTCCTGTGTCCCCTATGCCATCCTGCCTTGATAGACAGCAGTTTCCTTGACACTCTGAGTTGTCACACCTGCCCTTTTGAGAGACAGGCCTGACCCTGAGATGAAGACTCCACTTTGTTTTGCAGTACCGGGGATTGAACCCAGAGGCATTCTACACCCCCAGCCCTATTTTTCATTCTTTATTTTTGAAACATGGTCTCACTAAGTTGCAGAGGCCTCACTAAGTAGCCGAAGCTGGGTGTGAACCGGTGATCCTCCTGTCTCAGCCTCTCAGCCTCCCAAGTACCGGGATTACAAGTGTGTACCACCTCGCCTGGCTTGAAGACTCCTCTTAACACTGAATTCTACCCTGTGTTAATCAGCTAGATGCTTTTGGATTTCCTGCCAGGCAATGGCCAATGGAGGCAGCCAGCATTCCGTGGGGTTCAGAATGCTGCAGGAGAGACAAGGTTGTCCAGCACTGCAGCTAGGGTGGGCTCCTAGCACCCACCCCTCTGGTTCTCAGTCATATTGGGAAGCTCGAGATGTTGCCCAACACAGGTCCACATTCAGGTACCTGAAAGGAGGTAAGATAAATTCCATAAAGAAAAGTGCTCCAAAAGGAAGTAATGGGGTTGCTGGTGCTAGGAAACAAGTTTCTCAAAGCCTATGCAAGGAGAAGGAAAAAGCATTGGCCTGGGAGTTAGGATAACAAGTGCTAAAACTGGGCTCTAGCCTTAGGTAAGTCCCTTAACCTCAGGGCTGATTCTTCAGGGCCACAGAGCTGGAGCTTCTATGCCACAGAGCTGGAGCTGTAAGCAGCAGAAGATTAGATAATGGCTCAAAAGGGTTCTGTAAAGTGTATGAGTTAATAATAAAAACAAATGCAAAATTGCCACCATCATCATCATAATCATCACATCGCTGTCCTGACTCTTTAATGAGACCACACTTCTGTTTCACCTACTAGGGAACAGGGCAACAAGCTTTTCTGCTCAGAGATGAAGGAAAAATGGAATTGTTTATACATAGCCTTTGCTTATCACTTACAAATTAGTCCCTCCCCTCGGGCACTGGAAAAACAAATGGAAAATCAATGCGGAAATGATATCTCAGAACCCACCCACAGTGAGTTAAACTGGCCAGACAATTTTATTTGGAACTGTTTGTCTTTATTTTTGGCAAAGAAATAGGCACACACACACACACGCATGCGTGTATGTACACATGCACCTGCACGTGTACGTGTGTGCATGTGGCGCCCACAGCAAAAAGCAAGTAAAAATGGACATCACAGTTCTGAAATCTAACCAATTTTTCCTACAACAACATTCTGGGAGGAAAAGACAATCCAGAGCAACTTATGTAATTCAATTTGGCTTCAGTCAGCAAAAGAAGAAATACATTATTTAGCAAGGAAAGAGAAGAAAGAAACAGTTGGTCTCAGAAATTCTTGGTGTATTTTCACACGATTATTTTTATGGAAAATTGCTAAAGGGGCTTTTCTTCTTTTGTTTTTTTCTTCCTCAAGGATAGCTCATTGTCTGTGGAGAGCTCAACAGAACAATCAAGGACACACAAAACAGAACACAGAAGCTTCCACATTGATTGTAACTGCAACTTCTCATGTGGCCCCCAGAAAGAAGGGCTCAAGATCATGGAGAGGGGCAGAGCTTAGCCCTGGCTGTGCACGAATCAGAGCTCTTTCTACCTCCAGGGTTTCCCAACAGGGCTGCAGCAGCACCATTTCCCAAGACTGGAGGGAGAGTGATCGTGAGTGGGCACTGCCATAGCCCACTCCACTCCTCTATGGCAGGCTGCTCTGCTGGGTGCTCCCCAGGGTGCAAGTCCCTGATCTGCCCTAGACACCAAGGGCTGAAGGCTGAAAGGCCCATCTGTTGCAGTCAATTCACCCAAATGTGTTAACAGGGAAGCAACGCCCCACAGAGCAGCAGTTACAGCCTGTGCTTCTCCCATTGGACGGCTGTTTTTATCACCTGCAGCTGCACTCATTTGGGGCAGCCTGCTGTGTGCTACCTCCCTCAGAGCCCTGTCCACTTCCCCTGCAGCAGCCTGCTGTGTCAAAGCTGCCTAGTCCCACCACAGCCCATGTGGGCATCACCAGGCCGTTCAAACTCAGGCTGTGTTCAGTGGCCCCTGAGAAATCTATTACTTGTCCTTCTCATTAGAGGCCAGGTTGCTGACCTGATGCCAAAGTCTATGAGGCTTTTCCTTGGTCACAGTTAACAATATCTGTCTCAAGTGCCCCCAGAAACTCTACTTCGGGAGTGACAAATAAGTCACATGTGTCTAGGGCCCTTGGCCTCACCATTCTGTGAAGAGCAAAGACAGTAGACTTCACATGATTAAAAGTACAATCTCCTCCCAGCTCTCTTGAATCACCACCCTAATTTAGACCACCAGATAAAAGTGTTCCAGAACGGAGATCTGGACCTTTGACACACTGGATCCATAGCCCTCTCAGAGGCTTTCTCTGCACCCCAGCCCAAGGTGGGCTCTCAGCACCCACCCCTCTAGCAGTCACAGCAAGGAGCTCGAGATACTGCCTGACACAGGCCTGACCTTGGGTACTTGAAAGGAGGTAAGATTTCCACAGAGATTTTTTCCCTGCAGAGAATCAATCTTCCTTCCTTCCCTGTGTGTGTGTGTGTGTGTGTGTGTGTGTGTGTGTGTGTGTGTGTATGTGTATGAGAGAGAGAGAGAGAGAAAGAGAGAGAGAGAGAGAGAGAGAGAGAGAGAGAAATAGATACTGGGGATGAACTCAGGGGCATTCATTCCTAGGGCTATAGACTCAGCCCTTTTTATTTTTTATTTTGAGACAAGGTCTCACTAAATTGCTCAGGCTGACCTCAATCTTGCAATCCTCCTGCCTCGGCCTTCGAAGCAGCTGGGATTACAGGTACATGCCACCACACCTGGCTTCTGCAGAAAAATATCTTTATTCTCTTTCCAATTCTTCTTCTGTTTCTGTAGTGCTAAGGATTGAACCCAGGGATGCATGCATGCTAGACCAGCACCCAACTACTGAGCTACACCCACGGCCCTCCCACCCAGTCTTCTATGGCAGTGGCTCTGACCAGGAGGCAATTTCGCCCCCCAGAAGCCATTTACAATATCTAGACATTTCTGGTTGCCATGACTGGGGGGTTGCTATTGACATCTAGTGGGAAGACACCAGGAATACTACCTACATCCTCCAGTGCATAGGACTACCCTCACAATAAAGGATAATCCAGTTCCCAAAGTAAACAGTGCTGAGGCCAAGAAAGCTTAGAGTAACTAACAAGCAGTAGACTGAACTGTTTCCCTCCTAGGTGATGCCAGCAAATAGTGAAATACCAGACATAGGCACTGAAACCAGGACAGAGGTTTACTCAGGACCTGAATTACCATATACTGACATCACCAAAGGGAGTCATGTATTCTTGCTTTGGGTTCACTAAAAAGTATACTAGCCGGGCGTGGTGACTCATGCCTGTAATTCCAATACTTGAGAGGCTGAGACAGGAAGATCCCAGGTTTGAAGCCAGCCTCAGCAAGTTAGTGAGGCTGTCAACAACTTAGCAAGACCCTGTTTCCAAATAAATAATAAAATCAGTCTGGGGGTATAGTGCAGAGGTAGAATGCCCCTGGGCTCAATCCCCAGCACCAAAACACACATACACACACACACACACACACACACACACACTCTCTCTCTCTCTCTCTCTCTCTCTCTCAATGACAAGCTGGCAGCCCCAGAAAAGCAGAATAGGCATCAAAGACTGCTCTCTGCTGCTAACTTCCTACCACAGGGCAGCTGTTGAAAGGAGCTGGATGCACCCAAAATCTAAAGCCAGCTTGGCTGCCCTGCATGGCAAGCTGAGTCAAGACAACCACCAAGACTGCTCATACAGCAACATGCCCTGAGTGTCTCTCTGCCTGGCCCTGTGCTAGCACTGGGGACACAGAGGCATGACAAAGTGGTTGTCCTGGAGGAACTAGTCCTAGTCTAGTGGGGACATGTAGTAGTAAACAATTACCAATCTTCACTCTTGACTAGGCTGATCTAACTTTCATTTTCCTTTAAAAATCCTTCTGGGAAGGGAGCAAAACAATAAAGTAGAAAATAAAGCAGTGGAGCCACAGTGCTGATTAAAATCTATATTGCTATGGCAGCTCCTCTGAGACGGGATCAGCTCCTGGGTTTGCACCAGCTGGGCTTGTGAAGCTTGTAAATAATTAAAAGGTAATTGGAAGGGGAGACCAAAGTATTAAGTGGATTTCTCTCTCTCAGGGCAACCAGGGAGTTTCATTGCTGCCAGTCACATTATCTTTCAGGATTATATTCTTGTTTTTTACTAACACATGCAGCTCCAGATAACCGCTGGAGAAGTAAACTAATTAGGGCTGCTTAAACTGCTTTTATAGGCTTGGAGATTGGAAGGAAAGAAGACTCAAACTTTCAATTGCCTTTTTAAGCAAACGAGCAGTAATAGCCCTGCTACCAGGAAAGCGATAGGCTTTGGAAAGGAAAGGAGGGAGGAGGGGAAAAAGGGGGAAGGAGGGGACAGAGAGAGAGAACACTCAGAATATTTAGTGGCTGGGAGATGCCTTTATAGCTCAGCCTAGGATAATGAGGAGAATTTCATTCCAAGGTCTCAGTGAAGTTGCTGACACACACCCCAAGGGATGCATGCTCAGATATCAGTGAGGTCCTGGGGAAGAGGCTGGTGGAGGTAGTTCTCTCCTATGGCTGTGTCCTGAGGGTGATGAAGGTGAGGCACACAGATTGTTGAGGACGTTCTCCTAGAGAGGCTGGGGTTCTGACCATGCTTCCTAAGGACTGACCCAGTTGGTGAGCCCACTGTTATGACAGGATATAAAGCCAGGGAGCAGTGGCCCATGCCTATAATCCCAGTACTTGGGAGGCTGAGACAGGAAGATTGTAAATTCGAAGCCAGCTTCAGCAACTTAGAGAGACCCTGTTTCCAAATAAAAAATAAAATAGGGCTGGGGGTGTAACTCAGAGGTAGAATGCCCCTGGGTTCAATCCCCAGTACCACAAAAAATAAAAATAAATAAATAAATACAGCAAGTCAGGAAGTTACTAAGCTTCAAGACTCAGTCACACCACAGTCCAGAGTGGAGACAGCTATTGGGGGGCAGTGAAGGGGGTGAGGAGAGGGGACAGAGAATTGGGAGGGTGCATTATAAAGCAGATGCCCATGTGTACTACATTTAAACTGCAGAAATGTTACAACCACACCATGGGATACAAATATCAAACAGCCAATGGATAAGAAGAAAAGCTGAGCCAGGCATGGTGGCGCACGCTTGTAATCACAGTACTTGGGAGGCTGAGACAGGAGGATCACAGGTTCTCGGCCAGCCTCAGCTACTTAGTGAGGCCCTCCGCAACTTAATGAGACCTTGTTTCAAAATAAAGAATAAAGCGGGGCGTGGTGGCACACGCTTGTAATCCCAGTACATGGGAGGTGGAGACCGGAGGATCCGGGTTCGTGGCCAGCCTCAGCGACTAAGTGAGGCCCTCCGCAACTTCGCGAGACCCGGTTTCAAAATAAAGTATAAAAAAAAATAGGGCCGGGGGTGTAGCTCGGAGGTAGAACGCCCCTGGGTTCAATTACCAGCACCGCAAAAAAATAAATAAATAAATAAAAAATAGGTCTGGGGGTATAGCTCGGAGGTAGAATGCCCCTGAGTTCGATCCCCAGTTTAGCCAAAAAAAAAAAAAAAAAAGAAAAAAGAAAAAAGAAAAAGAAAAAGCTTCCCTTTCCTCTCTATGGATCATTTCAAGACTCTCCAAAAAATCCTGAGGGGTTCTCTATTCTTCTACTTACCTTTCTCAGTGTATACAAAACTAGATATACCAACAAGAAGCCCCTCATGCTAGTTTAAGTGAAGTCCAGGGCAGCTGTAAGGCTAAGATAAAAGCGTATTTGAATTTGAAATGACTCTAGAGACCAGTTAATTAGAAGAGAGACACAAATAAGGCAGGGCCAAATATGGATGATCACCCCATCCATTTTCTGCTGGAGTCCTCTCTGCCTTCTTCGATGTTGTTGTCAGTTATTTGGATAGATCCTGAACCAGTCAGCAATAAATTCTGCTCACACTCCTCAACAAGGATGAGTAACAGTGACTAGCACACAGTAAGCACTCAATAAATAAGCACTGAGTTGGAATAAGGAAACTGCACTCACCCCTCTTCTGCATAAAGATGAAGAGGTCATCCAGGAACTCTTTCCTTTCGGGATCACTGTCCAGTTCATACAGCTGCAATCCCAACCCCAAGAAAAAAACACAATGAAACATTCTATTTCAGTACAATAAGTCTCCTACCAGAGATACTTCAACCATCCGAATAACTACAGCTGTGACTCACTGGCCACTCAAGTCCTTATTCCTTGGGGATCATATACAACCCACTCAGAGCTGCCCTATCTTTACAACATAAGACATATTACAGACCTTGGCAAAATCTCGAGAGATCTCTCTTCCCCGGCCTCCATCAGCATCATCAGTCCAGGCCAAACCACCATTCTAAAGCGGGGGACAAAACATGATGTTGAGAGGAGGATAGGAACAGAATGAGTGAAAGGGTAAGGCAATTATTTAGGGGGAAATGATGGCCTTTCGCATTTGTGATATCCTGACTCACACTAGAAATGACTGCTGGATGACCACCTCTACTGCCCTTACAGAGACTTTTTTTCCCCTTACAATTATGGTTCCAAAATAAGAAGGAGTCAGATAGAAGAATCATCTCCATTGTTGGAGAAGGGTGGGTGTCACTTATATTTGATAATGCTGCAAGAAGGGGACATAAAGGCCTACTGTCCTGAAAACCTCTTATCCCTAGTTGATCTTCCAGAAGCCATCACT
This sequence comes from Glis glis, assembly GCA_004027185.1. Lineage (NCBI taxonomy): Eukaryota > Metazoa > Chordata > Mammalia > Rodentia > Gliridae > Glis > Glis glis. The sequence continues at coordinate 33,101 of PVJS01005498.1, forward strand.
CTGAGATACACTGTGCCTAAGGTGTGAAGATACTTACACTGGTTTCCCATACAATGTTCTAAGTGGGGATAAAGGGCCAAAGGAAGCAAGGCAAAGATTCAGAAGTTGTGGTCTCTCTGCCACGCCTCACATCAGAAGCCCTAAGCCTAGGGATGAGCACACCTCAGTGATATGAAGACTCCCATAGCCTGAAACTACTCCCAAGGTACAGACTCGTGCCCCTAGGGCAAGAGTTCATTTTCTTTAGGGAAATAATAAAAACCTGAGCCTGACTTAATTGGTTAGATTAAACTAACACCATTCCACTCAATAGGAGGAAAGGGCAAGCATCCCTTCGTTTATGTTCTTTAAATCTGCCTCCTACCTTTATTCAGCTGGGTAACTCTTACTCCTTAAATCAGGTACCTCTTCTGCAGGAAGGCTTCCCTTCACTCCCAGCTGTACTAAATACCCCAGGAGCAGTCTCTGTCCATCACTAGCTTAGAATTTAACATAGTAGTTTGGAATTATCTGTCATCCCCACCATAAGGATAGCTCCTTGAGAGCAAAGGTATCTTATTTATCTTTGTATCTGGCACATTGACTGGTACATATTTAACTGGTTATTTGAACCAACTAAACACCTCTTCAAAAAATATACAAATGCATATACCATATGGGAGAGCCCATATGCCTCTGTGCCAGCGGGAAGTGTGGAATCTCACAGTGTAATTCTGCTGCTTGTTCTTGACCCACGGGCCAAGGGAGGGCCCAGTTGATACAACTGGATGTCCTGAGTCTGTCACACACTCTCCTTTGTCTCCCAGGACCACAGGCACATGGCGTCACCCCGCTAGCAGGGGCATGTAAGTAGTAGGGGGAGGGGCCTGTAGGGCTAGAAGCAGAGGTTTCTTGAGAAAACATTCTTTGGACTGCATAGAGATCTTGTTCTAAAAGCATTCCAAATAAAACGAGAGCCTGATTGGATTCCCTTTTGCCCCATCTCCCCCTTTAATCAAGCTTGCCTAAAAGCAGGAGGCATTACTCAGTTATATTTTGGGACAGACTTTGCTCTGAGACACAGAGTCACTTCTTGATAGCATCAATTCAGCACACAGTGAGGTAAGTCTAACAGAGAAGTGACACCCTGTCAGTTGAAGTGAAACAGGCTACACCAAATTGTTTCCCTGCTTATCTAGTAAAAGACACACATGAGGAAGTGCTTGGTAAATGCTATCCAAAGGTGCGTTCATCAGGTCCTGAGGCAGACATCGTTAGAACCCTTCCTAGGCACCTTCAGCTCAGGGAAGCAAATAACCAAGCTGGAGGCAGAGAGAGAGAGAGAGAGAGACACACACACACAGAGACAGAGAGAGACAGAGAGAGAGACAGAGAGAGAGAGTGTGTGTGTGTGTGTGTGTGTTTTTAAACTCAACCCCACACTGTAATTACAGTCACCAGAAATCTAGTGTCATCTGGTGGCAACTAGCACAATGAATAATCAAGATGAATTATGCCTGTCAGGTCAGCAAAACCAGACAGAGTTACATTCCCCCTTTCAAAGGATGCAGTAGGTTGCCCTAATGCCCAGTGATTTTGTTTGAGCCAGTAATTCCTGCTGGAAAGTCAATTATCCTGGGAGCCCCTATCGGCTGAAAGACATTTAATGGGGGATCATTGCTGCTTCTGTTATGTCAGCTGTTTACTGTGGCAGCTCAATTCCCAACTCTCTGCAGCTAGAGATCTGAGGCTGATGTTGTTCATAAGAGGATTCTTTATCTGTCACCAAGACATGAACCTCCCACCTTCTTTTTTTTTTTTGCTAATTACAGTAACTTGTGGGCACTATGAAGGCTCACTCAGAAACTATTTAACACTCTGTTGGATGAAGAGGATGGAATCCACAACCTAGAATCTCAGACAGGGTTTTCCCAGCAGGGGAGGAGTGTGAGAACAAGAGAGCCAGTGTGACCACTGTGGGACTAAGTGTGAAAATAAACACCCAAGTGTGAGCTCAGTTCTGGGGACAGAGAAAAGAAAGCTTTGGGTAGGATGGGGGCTGGGGCCACCAGGCTTCCCTACCTTCTCCAGCTCTGCCCAAACTGCCAGGGAATCTGAGCACTAGCTGAAGCCCATGAAGTGGGAAGCTCTCAACTTTTAAAAATTTGTTTTGTAGCCAGGTATGGTGGCGCACGCTTGTAATCCCAGTAACTTGGGAGGCTGAGACGGGAGGATCACAGGTTCACGGCCAGCCTCAGCTAGTGAGGCCCTCTGCAACTTAGTGAGACCCTGTTTCAAAATAAAAGGATAAAAGCCGGGCGTGGTGGTGCATGCTTATAATCCCACTACTTTGGGAGGCAGAGACCGGAGGATCCGGGTTCGCGGCCAGCCTCAGCTTTCTCTCTCTCTCTCTCTCTCTCCCCGTCTCTCTCTCTACTTAGTGAGGCCTCCGCAACTTTGTGAGACCCAGTTTCAAACTAAAGTATAAAAAATAGGGCCAGGGGTGTAGCGCGGAGGTAGAACACCCCTGGGTTCAATCCCCCGTACCGCAATAAATAAATAAATAAATAAATAAACGGATAAAAAATAGGGCTGGGGGTGTAGCTCAGAGGTAGAATGCCCCTGGGTTCAATTCCCAGTACCGCAAAAAAAAAAAAAAAAAAAAATTGCTTTGTGACAGGATTTTAGCCTGAATGCTAGATCAATAACCAGAGGACAGAGACACTGGCCAGAAGAGGATGGAAATGAGACACTGAACTTTTTTGAGCAATTCCACTGTTTGAACCATTCCACAGAAAGTAACTGTCAAAATGCAGGGAAAATAGTTGCCCTGGAGTGGGTGTGTTTCTTTTGTCCAATTCTAAGGCAATGACAGTCCATTACTTAATTTAAAATATTGAGTTGAAGCTGGGTGAGGTGGTGCATGCTTGTAATCCCAGTACTTGGGAGGCTGAGACAGGAGGATTGCAGGTTCGTGGCCAGCTTCAGCAATTTAGTGAGGCCCTCCACAACTTAGTGAGACCCTGTTTCAAAATAAAAAATAAAAAGGGCTGGGGGTGTAGCTCAGAGGTAGAACACCCCTGGGTTCAATCCCCAGTGCCACACACAAAAAAATTCAGTTGGAGTCAGGCATGGTAGCACACACCTGTAATCCCAGTACTTCGGAGGCTGAGACAGGAGGATCATAGGTTTGAGGATACCTGAGCAATGTAGGGAGACTCTGAGCAACCTAGTGAGACCCTGTTTCAAAATAAAAAACATAAAGGGCTGGGGGTATAGCTTGGAGGTAGAATGCTCCTGGTTCAATCCCCAGTATCAGCAAATTAAATAAATAAATATTCAGTTGGGGCTGATGGAGAAGTGTCTAATGTGCATTACTGCCTTTATCTTGAGGTAAACTTTGATCCTACTTCACAGGATTTTCTGGCTAAAGTGAGAGTAATTTCTTTTTTTTTTTTTTTTTTTGTGGTACCGGGGATTGAACCCAGGGGCGTTCTACCTCCGTGCTACACTCCCGGCCCTATTTTTTATCCTTTATTTTGAAACCAGGTCTCACGAAGTTGCGGAGGGCCTCACTAAGTAGCTCAGGCTGGCCGCGAACCCTGGCCGGTCTCCGCCTCCCAAGTACTGGGATTACAATCATGCGCCACCATGCCTGGCTTAGGTGAGAGTAATTTCTGAACCCTGCCCACTCTTCACAGTCCAGCTGGAATGCCAGTTCCTTCATGAAGCCTCCTGCCTCTGCCCCTCTGCCCAGTGGGCAGATTCAGTGTCTTTCTCCTCTAGGCTCTATCACCTCCAGTTTTGTTCTTGTTCTCCTTTGTCCCCAGTCTTAAACATCCTGTGGGTACCTCCAGCCCCCAACACATAGAACACACTGACACATGGGCTAAAAGACAGGGACAGGTCCTCCTGGGACCTCCAACCCCATGACTCCTGTCTGTCTCTCCTTCTTTCACTGGGAAGGTTACAGACTTTAGGAGTTACTCTCTTGGTTTCCAACTCTGATCAACTGCTCTGAAAACATGGCTCACTTAATGCAATTCAAGTTTATGTGCAGGAGATTTCTTGGCCTGTCAACGGGGCTGTGGGTGTGCTTAACTAGAAAGTTATCAGCCCCCAAATAATTTTTCTTAGGATTCTGAGTGTGGCTAACAGAGGCTATAGTGGTGGAAGAAAGCAAAGAATGGTGGAGGCAGGAGTGTGTGGAAAACAAAGAGACAGCTCAACCTTTTCAGGTTCAAGAGGGATCCGGGAGGAAAGCATTTCAGCTGAAGGGCTGCTGCATGCTAGTTTACCCTGCCAGAGGACAGCCCTGTCACCCACCAGCAGCAGGCAGCAGTATTAAATAGCCCAGAAATGTGTGTGGGAAGTCAGCAGTAGCCAGAGTGGCCACTTATTGCCATTTACAGCCTCCCCTATTTCAGAACTCTCTTTTAACATCTTTGATCTCACCAGGAGCTCACAGGAAACTGACAGTTTGTTCCCAAATACCCACCCAAGACTAGCTTTGGCTACTATACCCACATTGGACTTATTTTCCCCAGGGAAGCCACAGTATTTTGCCTTTAAATCCGCCAAAATGGTCGTAAAAGGTTGGGGGAGGGGTAAGGGGAAGGGAAATGAAGTGTTTGTGTGCCTTCTGTATCAAGGGCTGGACCAGGAGCCTTAGAACATTTTCTCACTTAATTCTACAATGTAGAGGTAGTTATTTTCGAGTTGGGGAAACAATGGCTCAAAATGTCCAAGCAACTCGCCCAGGGGTACAGAGCCTCCAAGTGGCAGTGCCATGACTCAAGCCCTGTCTGGCTGACTCCCTTTGCATCTCGTGCTGGCTTGTGGGTTGAAAGAACAGTGGAAAGTGTTCTGAGTGGGGAGATCAGGAAGGGAGAGGGAGAGAGAGAGAATAAAATCCTCTACCCACAGAATACTCATTAACAGCCCTGGGTGGCTCCCATCAATGGGAGATTCTTTTATTTAATCTGGATATTTCAGCCAAATGAAAACCAGCCCTTGCACTATACTTGCCCCTGAGAGTTATCTGGGGGTACCCAAGTAAGAACAGCTAACCTTTACCTCTATCTCCAAAACAAACCATACACTGTAGGATGAACCCCCAATGGATAGGAGACAGAGGAGGGAGGGAGGGAGAAAGAGAGGGAGGCAAAAAGAGAGAGCGGAAAAGAGAGAGAAAATTCTGAGGACACCAGAGGAACATGGCACCTAGCACTGTGACATGTACATATAAGACCTTCAAAAAATAACAAATCAAATTCTAACTAACCTGACTGCTATTCAAAATTAAAATCTAAAAGGCTGCCTGAGGAAGAAGAGCCAGTACCCTCCCCCACCTCCATAGTCCCAGCAGGCAAAACTAGAGCAACTAGGCAGAAGCTGCCAGAAGAAAAGAGTCCACGTCTAGATGAAGAGCTGGCCTTGCCCTGCTTTGCCCTCCCCTCACCCCCATTGGGGACTGAACCAGGGGGCATTCTACCTCCGAGCTATGCTCCCCACCCTTTTTATTTTGAAACAGGGTCTCACTAAGTTGCTGAGGCTAGCCTCGAACCTGGGATCCTCCTGTCTCAGCCTCCCAAGTATTGGGATTACAGGTGTGCACCACCATGCCAGGCAGCCTTTTCTTAACAATTAGAACTGCCTAGTAATGGTGTGAGCTTTCTCAGGAGGTAGGCAGTTTCCTGTCTCTGGATGACCATCTGTCTGAGATGTCATGGTATGGAATCCAACATGAGATAGGGTTGGATGAGATGGTCTCCAGAGGCACTTTCTGACCCAAGCAGCAAAGATCTGATGACAAATTCATTCAACACAGATTTCCTGAGTATGCATCCAGGCACAACACTGCAAGCTGCTGAAGAGAGCACTTCTCTCCCTCCAAAAAAGTGGGTCCCACCACTGTGAGTTTTACCATGAGTTGGAAAAACAATTTGAATGTATATGTAGCATTTAAGCAACAAGTACCAAAACACAAAGTGCCTGGGAGGGGAAGAAAGGCTGGGCACGCAGGGGTGGAGGCTAAACTGGCCTTGAAGAATGAGCTGAGGGGAGATTTACAGTTTAAATGGGCATGGAGTAGGGGATCAACAAGGCATGTTTTGGCAGGGAGGATGTAAGGACAGCAAGTCTGAATAGTTAAGGTGGAAACAGGCTGTGAAATGCCTTAAATACCAAGAGGAAATTTAAACTCTGAACTGTGAACAGGGGGGAGGCAGAGGATGTTTTCTGAACAGAAAAGTAAATGATTAAATCAGTGTTCTGGATGGTTTTAACAACCTATTTTCACTGGACAAAATATAATGTATACATACAAATGTACACGGACACTCAATCAGACTGGGATTGTGGGTAGCTTTCACTTTTCAGTTTTGTTCATTGTATTCATTCATGTACAAATATTTGATCACCTAAGATATACTAGATACCGAGAAAAATATATTAGATTTCTGAGGGAAAAAGAACAGAACAGATCAGAACTTCTCATTTCAAGGAGCTTACAGTCTAATGGGGAGAGAAACGATTAATAAACCAATTATGGGGGCTGGGGATATAGCTTAGTAGTAGAACACTTGCCTAGCATGTGCAAGGTGCTAGGTATATTCACAGCTAGCTCCACAAAAATTACGTTTATGTTCTTTTTTATTTTTATTTATTTATTTATTTATTTATTTATTTATTTATTTATTTTTGTGGCACCGGGGATTGAACCCAGGGGCGTTCTACCTCCGCGCTACACCCCCGGCCCAATTATTTTTTTATACTTTATTTTGAAACCGGGTCTCACGAAGTTGCAGAGGGCCTCACTAAGTAGAGAGAGAGAGAGAGAGAGAGAGAGAGAGAGAGAGAGAGAGAGAGACCGAGTGCGCGAGCTGAGGCTGGCCGCGAACCCAGATCCTCCGGTCTCTGCCTCCCAAAGTACTGGGATTACAAGCGTGCGCCACCACGCCTGGCATGTTCTTTTTTTTTTTAAATATTTTTTTCTAGATTAACTTTTTTTTTTCTTTTGGTTGTACTGGGGATTGAACCCAGAGGCATTCTACCTCCGAGCTACACTCCCAAGTCTATTTTATTTTTTTTATTTGGAAACAGCATCTCACTAAGTTGCAGAAAGCTTTGCTAAGTGGCTGAGGCTGACCATGAACCTGTGATCCTCCTGTCTCAGTCTCCCAAGTACTGGGATTACAGGCATACGCCACCATGCAGGGCTCTAGATTAACTTTTGACTTCCATAAAGACCCATCATTTGCTGTCCCCTGCCCTCAACAAAGAGTTGTATATGGATTACACTGCAAGGACAAAATAATTTATAGAAGTGATCCCTTCACAATATTTAGTCTTTCAAGTAAGAGAGTAGTCTGGCTCTTCATTTAACAAAATATATTTTTAATGTCCCTCAGCAGTGATTTACAATACCAATATATTACTTTTGTAAATAGCACTGAAAATTTGTAAGTGAAAGCTAGGCCCCAGCTGGGTGGCTGTGCAGTAGCCCAGTCTGAGAATCTGGGCTTGGGTGGAAGAGCAGAGCCAGGGAGAAATGACTGCCTTTAGAGGCAGCCAAGTCAGGGAATCAAGTGAATCTAGACTGAGGGGATGAAAGAGAGAGAGGACTCTGAATTCTTATAGTGAGCAAAGTATGTTCCTATGCAAACAGAGAGAAGCTGGGCAGGGGATCAAGCAGGAAGCCTTTGAGCACTAATGAAAACAAGACCATTGTCTAGGGGATGGGGTAACAAAACCAATCCAGGAGAAAGCCAGGTTAAGGCAGCAGGCAGTAGCAGAAGCTACAGGCTTATTGCCAACTTTCCAGTGTCAAGAAAGGTGGAAATTTAGCAAATGTTCCCTGACCCAAGAAGGCTCCCTTGGGCCTTTCTTTTTACTGGAATTTGGTGGTGGTGGTGGGGACAACCAGACCACGCCTCTAAGATCTTAGGAGCCAGCGCTGCATTCCTTAGAGCTGTACCTCCCCAGAGACAGGAGCCTGACTTTAAAAGCAATTAAGTATCTAGGCTATTTTAGGATTACTCCTTGACCACCTGGAATATCTTATTAAAGCACAGCTCAGATGTCCAAAGCAATTTTAGTTCCCATTCCTCACTCCTCCCCAAGGCAAAAATTAACCCTTTCCTTGGGCTTACAGCGGCAAAGCTACCAATTCTTCACTTGGGTTTCCCACTCTGAAACCTTTAAGAAACTGTCCTGTCCTTAAATACCACCATGCATGACAACTTTTAAAATGGAGATTCTTGAGTGTTCTCCAAAGATAGAGTGATAATGAGTTTCCTTTCTGTCTACTCTCCCTAATCTGATAGATATGAACCCAAACATCAAGAATATAGGTAAATTCCTAGGACCAGAACCTCAAAATAATCACTAGTAAAAATCACTAGACTTCAATGGGGCAAGCTCCTGGATACCAATTAATTGCTCTGAAATACAGACTGTAACTAAAGTATTTGGGCTGAATATGGAGGCTGTTGCTAGTATTTTTTTTTCCTTAATTAGCAACACATAAGCTACCTATCTTTGGCTAGATCCGTGACTCTTTAAGTATTATATGTACCACATTTGTGACTCTTACTGCTGACCTGGCTGATGATGTTGTAATGTTAAAAGTCCAATTCCCAGATTTTGGTATGAAGAAAAGAAAAACACTCTTTGTCTTCCCACTAGTTTTAACTGATTCTAGGAGGTAATGAGACATGCACAAGGGGGTAATGGGTAGGATAACAGGAGAATCCTAAGAGGAGAGGGGAGCCCCAGGAAGTAAAACAGATACTGTTATAAGTAATACTGTTGGACTACAAAGCCCTTCTGATAAGATCAGGATTACTGCTCTTAACTAAATCGCTCAGGCCTTGGAAACAGTGGAGTTATAATTATCAGATGCACACCTTCCGCTGTCAGGTAACTTTAGCAGGAACCAGAAACAGCCCGCCCACCTCCCATTAGCAACAGAGATCAATTCAAATTTAGTGGCTTGGAAAAAGAGCTAAGGGACACTTTTCTGATTAAGGAGTAGAAAGGGGGCAGGGTGGAGTAGGGGAAAGAAAGCACAGTGCTACCTTCCCTTCTAGGCACAGAACCAATCAAGAAGGCTGCCCAGAAAGGGGTGTTTCTACAAAAGAAGGGAGAAAAACTAAAATGCAAAACTGGTAATGAGGACATCCTGATACTAAGGGATGAAATGGCCGAGACTGATAGCCATGGGGAAATCCCCAGCTCCTTTTCTGTGTGGAATTCAGCACCACGGCTTCCTCCAACCCTTGAGCTACCACCTGTACTTCCACGGTGGTTGCTGATGTGCATTGCGCATCCACACTACAGAGTTCTACGCAGGGCTGGAGAGCCTAGTAGGAGAGCACACCTCATCTGATGTGACAGCAAAGAACAGACCTGAAGAGGTTAGGAAACTGGCCCCAAGTCACTGCTCCACAAACACTTCATAAAACTGTTTTTCAAGTTACACAATTTAAATGCATAGGGGAAAAGCCAGCTTTTGGGGGGAGGGTACTGGAAACTGAACTACACCCCCAGCCCTCTTTTTTTATTCTGAAACACAGTCTCCCTAGGTTGATGAGAGTCTCACTATTTGCTGAGGCTGTCCTCAAACTTGGGGATTGAATTCAGGAGCATTCTACCTCCAGGCTACACCCCTAGCCCTATTTTTTATTCTTTTTTTTTTTTTTTGCGGTACTGGGGATTGAACCCAGGGGCGTTCTACCTCTGCGCTACACCCCCGGCCTCATTTTTTATACTTTATTTTGAAACCAGGTCTCACGAAGTTGCGGAGGGCCTCACTAAGTAGAGAGAGAGAGAGAGAGAGAGAGAGAGAGAGAGAGAGAGAGAAACAGGGAGGGAGAGATAGAGCTGAGGCTGGCCACGAACCCGGATCCTCCGGTCTCCGCCTCCCAAAGTACTGGGATTACAAGCGTGCGCCACCACGCCCGACTTATTCTTTATTTTGAAACAGGATCTCACTTAAGTTGTGGAGGGCCTCACTAAGTAGCTGAGGCTGGCCGCGAACCCATATCATCCGGTCTCAGTCTCCCAAGTACTGGGAGTACAAGCGTGAGACACCATGCCTGGCTTAAGCCAGCATTTTCTAAAAAAATGCTATCATAAATTATTTTATGAAGTTGAAAAAAAACCTCCATTATTTCCAAGTTTGGATTTCCATGAACAGGTCTGGTCAGGCAGAACACTGTCACACTTTGTGTTTAAAAGATCCATTTATTGACTTTCAGAGCTTCCCTTGGGGCTCCTCCCTAGCCCACACTTGCGTCCCAATTGGTACTATGGTGTGAGCATTCCTGCGCTGATGGTGGCTCTCCCTGTGCTGCCTGCCACCTCTACCAGGCTGTGAGTCTCTCTCACACAGGACAGTGACTGACTCTTCTGTGAGGCTAGTGCACCTAGCACAGGCGTGACAGATGGTAGGAGCTCAAATGAGTACTGATACTAGAAGAATAAGCCAACAGAAATAAACTTAGGAGAATCAATATAAGCTAAGTGATAAATTGGGGAGAGCATTTAATAGAATGTGGGCTTCAAGTCCTTTATAAACTATAACGCTAGAAAAGGGACTTAGAAGCTGGGCACATTGGCGCATGCCTGTAATCCCAATACTTGGGAGGCTGAGACAGGAGGATTGCAGGTTCAAGGACAGCCTCAGCAAGTAGTGAGACTCATCAACCTAGTGGGACCCTGTTTAAAAAAAAAATAGAGCTGGGGATGTAGCTCAGAGGTAGAATACCCCTGGGTTCAATCCCCAGAACCACAAAAAGAAAAAAAGAAAGGGGACTTAGAAGGCAAAATAAGCTGGGTGTGGAAGTACATGCTTATAACCCCTGTACTTGGGAGGCTGAGACAGGAGGATTGTAGGTTCAAAGCCAGCCTTGGCAATTTAGCGAGGCTCTCAGCAACCTAGTGAGATCTTGTTTCCAAATAAGAAATAAAATCAGGCTGGAGGTATAGCTTGGAGGTAGAATGCCTCTGGGTTCAATCCCCAGTACCAAAAAAAAAAAAAAAAAGAAGGCAATATAATCCATTTCCTAAAGATAACAGTTTAATTTTAAGGTCCAAGAGTAAACCTGAATATATATTTTAAAAAAGAGTTCTTCATATGCAAAATTAGTGAGGCTTCAAAAAATGAAGTCAGTGGTAACAAAAATTAGCATAAGGGACTGCCATAGTCCCATACTGGAAATACAAAATGGATGACCTTTCTGGAAAGTCACTTGCCTTGAAATAAAAGCAATAGCAACAACAATTAATAATAACTGAGAACTATGCGCCAGGCACTTTTCTGGTATTTTATGTGTATATTAAATGCTTATCATAATGATCTAAGGTGAATTCTATTACTATCCCCATTTTTCAGATGAGAAAACCCAAGCCAAAAAAAGGACGTTGAATGACTTGCAGAAAGTTACAAGTGACTATATGATAGAGTTCATAATCAACTGCAGTCAATGTGGCATTAAGTCCCTGCTTATAATTGCCTTGTTTTCTGTCTCCTCCTGATCTTGTAATTCTGCTCTATAAATCTGTCTTAAAGGAAATAACTAAAAATACAGTACAATTTTATTTATAAGAGCAAAGAATTTGAAACAGCCTAATGTCTCACATTAAGGGAACAGACAACACACAATGGCACTATCCATGTGACAGAACATTACACAGCCATTAAAAATAGCTTTGCAAACCAGGCGTGGTGGCACATACCTGTAATCTCAGTACTTGGGAGACTGAGGTGGATCACAGGTTCAAAGCCAGCCTTGTCAACTTAGCAATGCTCTCAGCAACTTTGTGAGACCCTGTTCCAAATAAAAAATAAAATAGGACTTGGGGGGACTGGGGGTGTAGCTTGAAGGTAGAATGTCCCTTGGTTCCATCCCCAGCACCCCCCCCACACAATAGCTTTGCAGCCAGGAGTGGTGGCACACGCCTGTAACCCCAGTACTTGGGAGCTGAGACAGGAGGATTGCAGGTTCACAGCCAGCCTCAGCAACTTAGCAAGGCTCTCTGCAATTTAGTGAGAACCTGTTTCAAAATAAAAAAAATAAAATAGGGCTGGGGGTGTAGTTAAGAGGTAGAATGCCCCTGGGTTCGATCCCCAGTACCCCCCCTACACACAAAGGCAAACTATGAAAATATTTGAAACATACAAAAAGACAAGGGCCTATGCAGAACTACTACAGATCACTAAGAAAAAATAAACAGAATGAGAAATGGGCAAAGGCTGTAATCGGGTGATTTACAGAACAGATACAAAAGGCAAATAGGCATATGAAAAAACTAAAAAAAATAAACAAGAAGAACTGGTGGGGCACGGTGGCTCAAGCCTGTAATCCTAGTTACTAGGCTGGAGAATCCAAAGTTCCAAGCTAGTGAGATCCCCAGCTCAAAAAAAAAAAAAAAAAAGATAACAGGGCTAGGATCTAGCTCAGTGGTAGAGCACTTGCCTGGCATGTACCAGGCCCTATGTTCAATTTGAAAAAGAAGGAGGAGAAAGAGGAAGAAGAAGGAAGCGGAGGAGGAGGAGGAGGAGAAGGAGGAGGAGGAGGAGGAGGAGGAAAGAAAGAGAAAGAAGAAGAAGAAGAAGAAGGAGAAGGAGGACGAGGAGGAAAAGAAAGGAACTGATAGCAACCACCGTTGGCAGGGGTTGGGAAATTACTACTATTAGTAGCAAAATAAATTAACATATTTTCAGGTTGATCTAGCAGTAAATATTTTACATACTAAAAGTTAATATGTGAACATACCCTGATACACCTAATTCAACCCCTAGTATAATCTATCCCACCACAGAAGTATATACATCATAGCATAAGGTTACACAGCATATACAAAGATAATCTGTATATATGCTAAACACACAATAATCTGTATTTATGCACAAGTACACTCATGGAGGACAGCTGTAGTATTGAGGAAAAAAAGCAAGTTGTAAAGCTGGGTGTGGTGGCCACACCTGCAATCCCAGGACTTGGGAGGCTGAGACAGGAGGATCACAGGTTTGAGACCAGCTTCAGCAACTTAGTGAGACCCTGTTTCAAAATTAAAAGGGCTGGGCGTATTGCTGAGAAGTAAAATGTTCCAGGCTCAATCCCCAGTACTCCCCAAAAGAAGCAAGTTGTAGAACAATATATAGAGTTCTTACTTGTATAAAAACAAATATATTTATGATGAGAAAACAAACCTCTGAAAACGTATAAACTGTTAACAAAGATCACCCCTAAAGAGTAAGGCTATTTTTTGTTTTTTGTTTTGGCAGTACTGGGGATTGAATCCAGGGTGTTCTACCACTGAGCTGCACCCCCAGCCATTTACTTATTTATTTATTTGTGGTACTGGGGATTGAACCCAGGGGCACTCTACCTCCCAGTTATACTCTCAGCCCTATTTTAATTTTTTATTTTGAAACAGGGTCTCCCTAGGTTGATGAGAGTCTATTTGCTGAGGCTGGCCTTGAACCTGTGATCCTCCTGTCTCAGCCTCCCAAGTACTAGGATTACAGGCGTGTACCACCATGCCTGGCTCTATTTTTTATTTTTGAGACAGGGTCTTGCTAAGTTGCCCAGATACCCTTGAACCTGTGATCCTCCTGCCTCACCCTCACAAGTAGCTGGGATTATAGGCATATGTCATAGTGCCCATGTAAGTATTTTAGTTTTTAGAATGTATTAAAAAAAGTAATAATGACTCCAATAATTTTAGAAATAATAGAAATGTGCAAAGTAAAAGTCAGCCTAAACTGGGCACTGTGGTGCACACCTGTAATCCTAGCTACTTGGGAGGCCGAGGCAGGAGGATCATGAGTTGAGGCCAGCCCTGGACAACTTAGGAAGGAAGGAAGGAAGGAAGGAAGGAAGGAAGGAAGGAAGGAAGGAAAGGAAGGAAGGAGGGAGGGAGGGAGGGAGGGAAGGAAAGGAAAGGAAAGGAAAAGAAAAGAAACTGAAAATATTTTAAAATAATACTTAAGCCAGGTGTGGTGGCAAATGCCTGTAATCTCAGTACTTGAGAGGCTGAGACAGGAGGATTGCAGGTTCCAGCACAGCCTCAGCAACTCAGTGAGGCTCTCAGTAACCTAGTGAGACCCTGTTTTCAAATAAAAAATAAAATAGGGCTGAGGATGTAGCTTGGAGGTAGAATGCCTCTGGGTTCAATTTCTAGTACCAAAAACAAACAACAAAAAAACCTTAAGCATAAGTTGTAATGATAGAAATTGTTCATAGGCCCCATAGATAAGTCTACACAAGCAAGGCATGGTGGCACACACTTATAATCCTCGTACTTGGGAGGCTAAGACGGGAGGATTGCAGGTTCAAGGACAGTCTCAGCAAGTACCGAGACCCTGTTTCAAAGCAAAAAATAAAAGTAGGGCTAGGGGTGTAGCTTGGAGATAGAATTTTCCTGGGTTCAATTCCCAGAACCACCACCACCAAAAAAAAGTGTCCACAGAAACTCAGGCACACCCTAGGCACAGATGTAGACTCCAAATTCACACTACCCACACCAATGCAGCCTGCTAATCTGTGGAGTACAGATGAGGGGAACAGAAACAAATCCCCACTCAAAATGAGTTTACACAGAAAAACAAAGGGAAATGAAACAAACTTCTACAAAAGGAAATACACTATCATACAGAAGAGTAACATAATAAAGCAAAAACTTGTACTCCAAGAATTAGAGATAATAAAAGCCTAATCTAAAAGCATCTTTCAATTAGCCATGTGTAAAAGAATGGTCAAAAGCTGATCCTTGATGGAAGAAAGTTTGGTAATTGACACAGCTTGTTAACTTTTATATGTATGAAATTTCATAATAAAACATTTTAGCAAATTTCTCTCTCTTTGTGGTACTGGGGATTGAACCCAGAGGCATTCTACCTCTAAGATACACTCCCAGCCCTATTTTATTTTTGAAACAAGATCTCACTTGGGAGGCTGAAACAGGAGGCTCTCAGGTTCACAGCCACCTTCAGCAATTTAGCCAGGCCCTCCACAACTCAGTGAGACTCTGTTTCAAAATAAAATAGGGCTGGGGGCATAGCTCAGAGATAGAATGCCCCTGGGTTCAGTTCCCAGTAACACACACACACACACACACACACACACACACACACACACACAAAGTATTTAGGTATTAATAACAATTCAACTTGTATCCTTCACACTCCTATTGTTCTAAACCTTTGTAATGTTTCATTCTTTTCTTTTTGGGGTGGTGGTGGTACTGGGGATTGAACCCAGGGGCATTCTACCACTGAGCTATAACCCTATTCCTAATTTTTAATATTTATTTGGAAACAGAGTCTCACTAAGTTGCTGAGGCTGGCTTCAAACCTGTGATCCTCCTGTTTCAACTTCCCTAAGTACTGGGATTACAGGCATGCGCCACCACACCCGCCCCCCCCCCCCGGCCCTTTTTATTTTGAAACAGGGCCTTGCTAAGTTGCTGAGGCTGGCCTTGAACCTGCAATCCTCCTGTTCTCAGCCTCCCAAGTACTAGGATTACAGGCATGCACCACCATACCCTGCTGTACTATCTTTATTTTACTTTATTATATTTTTTTGTGGTACTGGGGATTTACCTAGAGGCATTCTACCTCTGAGCTATACACCTAGCCCTATTTTTATATTTTGAAACAGGGTCTCACTAAGTTGAAGAGGGCCTCACAAAGTTGCTGAGGCTGGCTGCGAATCTGACATCTTCTTGTCTCAGCCTCCCAAGTACTGGGATTACAGGTGTGTGCCACCACACCCGGCTTGTGCCCCCCCTTTTTTGTGGCATGTGTGTGTGTGGGGTACTGGGGATGGAACTCAGGGGCGTTCTACTTCCAGGCTACACCCCTAGCCCTATTTTATTTTTTACTTGAAACAGGGTCTCACTAAATTGCTGAGAGCTTCATGAAGTTGCTGAGGCTGGCTTTGAACCTGCAATCCTCCTGTCTCAGCTTCTCAAGTACTGGGATTACAAGTATTGTACTATCTTTAAAATAGCTTCCTGAGGATGGTGGGAGAGGATTATCATCCTCTGGAGTAGATGGATGCATGGGTTTAGATAAGAAGGTTAGAACACTTGTCCAAAGCACTACAGCAAGCAAGCAGTAGGGCTAAGATCTAAATCTATATCCTGTGCTTCCCAAACAAATGCTGAATCAATAATTAAATCTGTTACTAAATAACAAGTTTGCCAGGTATCTATGCTGTAATCTTTGGGAGTTAATGACTAGAAGGGCAACCAAGTTCTGTCACAAATCACCACAGACATCACAGACATAATGGAGTACTGGGCTGGAAGAAATGATGGTTAGAGTCAAGTAAGAGATCTCAATTTCTAGGTACTAATTCTCCCCCAGGTGACAATCTGTTCACTCAGATGACTATAGAAGAGGTCATGAACTCAACATGGACATTGAAAATAGAGAAGAAAGCTCAAGGCTGCCAAACTCCTCAGTTACTGAGACTGAAGCACAAAGGAACAGAGTCTAGGCAGTGTCTATGAAAGCACAGTGGATGTGCACACACACACACACACACACACACACACACACACACACACACGTGCACACACACACACATGCTCTTTTCTTTCTGTTGAACCCAGGGACATTCTATCTCTCTGAGCTATATCCCTAGCCCTGTTTTATTTTTATTTTTTAATTTTTATTTTGAAACAGGGTCTTGCTAAATTGCTGAGGGCCTCATTAAATTGCTGATGCTGGCCACAAACCTGTGATCCTCCTGTCTCAGCCTCACAAGTACTGGGATTACGAGTATGTACCATCACGCCTCGCTATATGTTCACTTTCTTTTTTTTTTTTTTTGTGGTACCGGGGATTGAACCCAGGGGCGTTCTACCTCCGCGCTACACCCCCGGCCCTATTTTTTTTTATACTTTATTTTGAAACCGGGTCTCACGAAGTTGCGGAGGGCCTCACTAAGTAGAGAGAGAGAGAGAGAGAGATGGGGGAGAGAGAGAGAGCAAGCTGAGGCTGGCCACGAACCCGGATCCTCTGGTCTCTGCCTCCCAAAGTACTGGGATTACAAGCGTGCGCCACCACGCCGGCTGTATATGTTCACTTTCTAGTGACACAATCTAGATCACAGATTCCTAAACTTATTTGGCTTGCCACCCCATTTTCAGGAAAAAAAAATTACTCAGTGCCCACCTAGAAATCTATCTTCTTTAAGTGAAGAAACAGAAAGATGCAGTGACAAATTTGCATGCTTTTATGTATCTACATTTTGCTCCAGCACCTTCAGGAGTTTATGCTCTAGATAGAGCAGGATTTCTCAACCTAGGCACTTGGGACCACAACATTGTTTGTTATAGGGACTGTCCTGTGCATTGTAGAGTGTTTGGCAGCATCCCTGGCCTCTATCCACTAGATACTAGTAGCACACCTGCCCTTCTCCCAGTCACAACAACCAAAAATGTCTCCTGATGTTGCCAAATGTCCCCTGGTTTGGGGGTGGAGGGACAGGAGCAGGTCATTGCCAACTGAGAACCACCGATCTAGACAGATTCCACGGTGATTACAGAAGCCAAGGGCATCAGCCCTACAAAGAAAATGGGGGAAGCCTATAATCTTTTTTCTTTTTTTAGGCAATAGTTCACAAGATTTTTACAAAAAGCTTCAAACGTTCCATAGTCATGCAGTAAGTACCAGGGAGCCCAAGGGCCCACACCTTACTTATAAGGACAGATCCTTAAGACCAGTTACAGCATTAGGAGAAAAGGGCAGATGCCTCTTTGTCCACTAATGCTCAGCAGGAAGTCATCCCTCACAGGAAGACAGGATTGATTTTGTATACATTTAATAAAATTTTTATTTGGACGTGGGAGGCGGAGATCAGAGGATCCAGGTTTACGGCCAGCCTCAGCTACTTAGTGAGGCCCTCTGCAACTTTGTGAGACCCGGTTTCAAAATAAAGGATAAAAAATAGGGCCAGGGGTGTAGCTCAGAGGTAGAATGCCCCTGGGTTCAATCCCCAGTACCGCAAAAAAATAAAGTAAAATAAAATTTTTATTTGGGAGGGAAAATCAATTATTTTTTTGGGGGGGGGACCCAAATACCCTCTTGTGCCTCCTCTGTCTCCCAGTGACCATCTAACATCATGATTTTGTCTGCCATGACACTTCCGCTTCAGTCTTGCAGAGGTGCTACTCAAATGAATTCAGAGAAAGCCTGCACAGCTCTCATGAACTGAGGGTGCTCCAAACAACTTCCAGGTGTTCAGAATTGGCAATACCCTGTCCTCGTTAATGTGTGTGATTAGCAAGCTTTAGGAAGTGTTAGGAATTCTTTAATTGCAAGTTTTCTGAAATTAGACTCTTCCATCCAGAAGGCAACCCTGAAACAAAGCCTTATAAAACATGCTAGAAGGGAGGGGAGGAGGGGGCCTACGTTTATTGACCAACGGCTCCTAGTGCTTTGCACTGAGCTGGTTATGCAAAACTGCACACAGTAACCAAAGTGACTGCCAAAGTATGCAGAAAACAAGACATGCATCCTCTGGTCCTCACATGCCTATCACACCATGGCTCATCTTCCTATTCTACAGAAGAGTGTCTGTCCTTCAGGAAACCTAGCTCCACTAATGGGCTCAAGGCAGACAAAGCCTGTATTGCCCGAACCACCCTCTATGCAGGATGACAGAAGACCACCCCTAAAATGCCAGCAACTGGGGGAGGGGGAAAACTGCCATTTCCCTCCTGCCCTGTTGACTCTGATCTCCTTTGAGAGAAGGGACACTCAGTCCTTTGTTGTCTTGTTTTACAATTATTTACTCTACCCATAGCAATCTAATGTGTTTTAGAATACTGGACCCCGTGGCATTATCCATCTTCCCCATCACTCTGGTGTCAGAATACTACACTCTAATAATCTAGGTCTCAAGAAGCAAACATTTTTAACAGTTTATTCAAAAGGACTCAATGAAGTAATTTTGACTTTACATGTTATAAGAAAGGGATTTTAGAAACAAGGGATAATCTGAAAAGCTTCTCCAGCTTTTCAATTGGTAGTTGCCTGCCCCCCCAACAAATTTTGCAAAAAAAAAAATTATTTATTTATTTATTTTTTTTAGTGGTACTGGGTATTGAATTCAGGGGCATTCTACCTCTGAGCTACATCCCCAGATGTATTTTATGTTTTATTTTGAAACAAGGTCTCACTAAATTGCAGAGGGCTGAGGCTGCCTGCGAACCTGCAATCCTCCTGTCTCAGCCTCTCAAGTACTGGGATTACAGGCATGCGCTACCGCACCTGCCTATAAATGTTTTTGAGTATTCCTCTTGGTTTGCCAAGCTATGTTATGCTGTAGGGGGAAAAGGAAACAAAACAACAACAAAACTGTGTGTGTGTGTGTGTGTGTGTGTGTGTGTGTGTGTGTGTTACTAGGGACTGAACCCAGAGGTATTCTACCTCTGAGCTATGCCCCCAGCCCGATTTTTATTTCTTTACTTGGAAACAGGGTCTCACTAAGTTTCTGAGAGCCTCACTACGTTGCTCAGGCTGGCTTTGAACCTGCAATTCTCCTGTCTCAGCCTCCCAAGTACTGGGATAACAAGTGTGTGCACCACCACGCCCAGCTTAACAAAACCTTTTTTATTTTGGTATGTTAATGTTTGAAATAAAACCCTGCTTTAAAATATCTGCACCACAGTGTAAACTGGGGACTGGGCTTCAGTCAACCCAGCTCCAATCCACTTTGAGGTTCCCACAGCACCACCCTAAAATGCCAGCAACTTGAGGGAGAGACATGCCTTATTTCATAGAACACAAGCCTGGGGACAAAGAAACCCCTGCTTAAGTTTGTTGTTTAGAAGAACAAAATAAACACTGTAACACATTAACAATAACATCTTGTGTCAATTGTAAAAGGTCTTTTGAATTGTTGCTAGGAAAAGGGCTACTCTATTTCTGCTCTCCAGAAGTTAGTTAAATAAACAAAAGACTCTACACAATAAGATAAAAATAAAAAAATACAAAACACCTAGTCTCATGGTTGCATGGTTTCTATAGGCTTTCCCCAAGGATATATATATATATATATTTTTTTTTTTTCCCAGTACTGGGGATTGAACCCAGGGGCGTTCTACCTCCGCGCTACACCCCCGGCCCTATTTTTTATACTTTATTTTGAAACCGGGTCTCACGAAGTTGCGGAGGGCCTCACTAAGTAGAGAGAGAGAGAGAGACAGAGACAGAGAGAGAGACAGAGACAGAGAGAGAGAGAGAGCAAGCTGAGGCTGGCCGCAAACCCGGATCCTCTGGTCTCCACCTCCCAAAGTACTGGGATTACAAGCGTGCGCCACCACGCCCGGCAAGGATATATTTTTGTATCCTCCTTCCGAAGCACAACTTAAAAAAAAAAATGTTTTTAAATCCCCAAGCACATTATTTACTTGTTTATAAGATTTAGACAAAGGAGAAAAACACAGACCAAATTCATTTTGAAAACTTAAAATTCACAAGTCACTGTTACTCAATGCCCTCCTGACTCAGTTCCTGCTCTCCAAATTCAGGAGGAAAGTAAATTTAGGGTGAGGGATTAGGCCTTAGCTACTCTGGCATTTATAAAAACATTTTGGCAGGTGCTCTGCCAGGCAGTCTATAATTAGTGAGTACGCCTCAGAAACTTAAATGAACTCAAAGGGTTTCAGATGCCAACAGCTAGCCCCTGGAACACTGAGCTGTGCAGCTACGCCGTGGCAGCCATCCAGAACTCAGGGCTGGGTGCCCTGCCGTGGCGCACACGTGTGTCCTCACACACGCCAGTTCTGAAGAGTCTCTTTTTTCAAAGCTCTAATGGCTTGACCTCAACACCTGCTGCACTTCCTGAAGACAGACAGGCTCTGGAGCTCCACTTGTTCTTCGCACGCGGCTGCACTTTCTAGGAACGACCGCACACACGCAGAGGCTGGCCAGCTGCCAAGGCGGGGGCAGACCAGCCGCCTCGGGCCTGAACTTTCCCAGTGCTGTCAGGGCGGGATCCCGCTATGAGCTGACTCAGCGGCCTGCATGGAACTCTGCCAACCACACAGCAGTGCGGGGGCTGCCAGCAACTCACAGATGTTTTGCTAAATCAAAGTGATCAGCCGGGAGGCGGGTCTGGGCTGGCAGCCAGGGTGCTGCTGTCGTGGAAGTTGGGATTCTCTGATTCTAGTCCGAGCTCTGCTGCTATCTGCCTGGGTGATGTGTGCATCTAGGTACCTTCCCTGCTTCAGAGGCATGCCAGCGCGGATGCAGGAAGAGGATGGCATTGTTTGCATAAGAGCTCCTGGAGCACTACTAGCTACCATGTGCCTGGACAGATGTTCACATGGGCTAGCTTGTTAATCCTCACAACCTCCTTGGGGGCACCTTCATTATTTTTACTCCACAGATGAGAAGAAACAGGCTCAAAGTGATTCAGAGTGCTAGTGAAAGATCACAAGACATGGAAGAGATGGAATTTGAATACCATTTCTTACTCTAGAACCTATTGCACACTGCATGTATGTAAAACTCAGGTCAACTGCAACAGGGATCCTTGATCCAAAGATGTTTGATCTTTGGGGTTCCAAAGGACCTTTCTTATATGACTTTTTAGTTGCCCTTTGTAAACCCACAGATATTCCCAAATGCTTTCTAACAGCACCTCTGGACCCCATGAAGAGTGTGTGCATATTCAGAGTACCCAGGTACTAATTGGAATTATCATAAACTACTGACTAAAGCACTAACAAGTCATGTATCCTGGAACAACTTATCATTCTCAATTTTTGAGTGAGGAAAAACTACACTGCATATCACAAAGAAAAGGGAAATTAAAAGGCAAAGACTTGAAAACACAGATTCCCTAGGCTTCACCCTCCAAGATAATTCATTAGGATTCTACAGTATGCCTTTTTAAAGCTCCCTGGCTGACTCTGCCCAGCCATGTTCAGAAGTAATTTCAGTTTTCCTGAGCTAAAAAGAGAATTTTGAGGTCTACCCCTTCCTCTTTCTAAGCAGATCATGTAAGGGTGAAATGAAATCATGTCTATAAGGATCTTTATTGAGAAGTAGACATGATGCAAGTATTCCTTCTCAGGTATGATCAGCTACAAAACAACAAATTGTCCTTCAAGAGCATGATTCTAGGTTAGCTTGGAACTAAGAAACTTTTGGGCAAGATTGTTCTTCCACATTACTTTTAGAAAAACTCTCTAATGAGAGTCATGCATCTTATTTTTAGATAGTCCTTGTAACATTACTGCAACCTCATCTTTCCTTTAAGAAAGAAAAGATTGTACTGACATCCTTTTTTTGTGTGTGTGTGCGGTAGTGGGGATGGAACGAGGGGCATTCTACCTCCGAGCTACATTGCCAGCCCCATTTTAATCTTTTATTTTGAAACAGAGTCTCACTAAATTGCGGAGGGCCTCACTAAGTTGCTGAGGCTGATCTTGAACCTGCAATCCTTCTGTCTCAGCCTCCCAGTACTGGGATTACAAGCGTGGGCCACCACGCCCAGCTCTGACATTCTTTTACATTAAATTTGGAGCAATCTACATTAAGAGTAACTTAGCTGGACATGGTGGCACATGCCTATAATCCCAGTAGCTGAGAGGTTGAGATAGGAGTATCACAGGTTCACCACCAGTCTCAGCAACTTAAGGCCCCCACAACTTAGTGAGACCCTGTTTCAAAATAAAATAGGAGTGGGGGTGCAGTTCAGAGGTAGAATGCCTCTGGCTTCAATCCCCAGTACTGCAAAAAAAAAAAAAAGAGTGATTTACTCACTTCATTGCTTTAATCAAGAAAACAAATGTTAATTTGTGTGTGTGTGTAGGTGGGTCCTGGGGATTGAACCTAGGACCTCAAGCATACTAAACACATACTAGCACTAAGTTGCACCCCCCACCCAAGAAAACAAATGTTAAGTGAAAAAAAAATTCAAAGTTTATTCATGACTAAGCTGTGGGTCAATGAAATGGGGTGAGAAGGTCCAGACTGGTCCAGAGTACTGGCCACCCAATACCCTCTCTAGTTAGCCTTTAGGAAGAACAAATGGCCTCCCACAGCAGAGAGACTGACCTGCTTAAGCTGCTCATCCAGATTCCAGCTTGGCTGCCCGGCTGTGGAGACAGAAGGTGGGGCCTTGGAAGCATCTTTGGTATGATCTTCTTTAGCTTGTTGTCCATGTGGTGCGAGCCCTGGTGCTGGAGGCAGACTGGACACAGGTGCTACTCTGGGGTCTTGGCGAGCCACTTTCTGCACATGAAAATATTTGGAAGCAGCCTGGGCCCCCTTTTCAGCCACCTCTGCAACATCATCATCCCCATCCTCATCTTCCAAACCTCCTTCCTCTTCCTCAGGCTCTGAGTTCACGTTGCTCCGTTCAAAAACTCGGGCCACTGGTGTGGCTGGTGGAACTCTGGCTAAGGGACCCAGAGCAGGGCTGCCGGAGGGTCTCCCAGGTGTGGCAGAAAGGAGAGTCGGCTGTGTGACTAGCTTTTGGGCATACAGGAACTGGGCTTCTCTCATCTGCTGTCCCTGCTTCTCTCTGGCATCCATCTGCAGAGGAGCCAGATGTAGCTGCTTTGGCTGCTGTTGCTGTTGCTGCTGCTGCTGCAGTGGCTCCATTACTGCCTCAAGCTTCACCCACAGATTGGCATGGCTCTGAACCTGGGCACAGCCCAGCCGATGCACTGGGTCTGTACTTTAAGCAATTAACCAAAACCACAAATAAGGAGGAGAAATTAAAAAAAAAAAACTACATAAAACAGGTATAAAAGGCTTTCTTTTCTCCAGTTAAGGGCCATTAGTTCTGAACACTAAACGTGCTTCTAAAACCTGAGTTTCAAGATGAGTTGAGTGGTAGGGGTTTGAGGGGTGGGTAGGGAAAGGTGTGAAGAGGAACAGGATCTAAGAGGGGAAATGGGGTGAATCTCAGTAGTGGCAGACATTAAGATTTAGGCTGCTAACATCTGCATTCTGATCTCTCTCCCTCCACATTATCAAACATTAATCTGTTTATTACTGAAAAACAACTGAGTTTGCACTGTACAGAGGTTGTAACTATGAAAACCACAGTAATAAGTGGAAAGAAGGGTCTACTTGTAAAAAAGAGAATATTCCTTATATTTCCAGACCCACTGGAAAAAGCTGTTATCATCCAAACTAGACACAGAGCTATCAAACAGAATGACTTCTCTTATAGAAAAAGCAAACAAAACAAACTGCTCTTGGGCTTAAACTTTGCAAATTTCCCAGATCAAATTGCCAGTCTGCTTGTCGAGTGGACTGAACCAGGCTAACTGGACATTATAGCCCCAGAAAGAATCCAATTTCAACAACATGAAAGAAAGAAACAGGCAAAGAGGCAAGAGTCTCAAATTGCAATCCTCACTCAAAAACAAACAGGGGAATTCCTCTGGAGATTTCAAAGTTAATTAATTTGAAAAAGGTATCGATATTATCTAAACAAGTTAATGCTTCTTTTTTATAAATGGCCAAGTAAATCTCCTCACATCCCCTTTCTTTCTGATTCACTTCTAGTATGATATTTATTCTATTATGAATACAAAAAGAAAAGGCTTTCAGGCCAGAAGCATTCTGGGGGCAGGTTTATCTGCATTCTTACCAACCAGCCTCTAAACACATACCCCTTTCACACCCTCTGCACCTCTACCCCTCCTCTCCTTCTCTCCAGGCTCCCACCCCCAACAAACCTCACTTGAGTTATGTTTTCTCAGCAAGTCTCCATAACTGAATAAATTACTATGCAAGGGCAAATTTTAGGGTGAACAGGACTTGCAACACGGTGTGCAATTTTGTCATCACATGAAAGAAACTGCATTGCACAGGTTGAGACTTGATATTTGCACTTAAAACACTGTTCCAGACTGGGTTTGAAAGACAAAAAAAAAAAAACCCACAAAAGATGTTTAGTATCTTCAAAAATTCATGGGGAAGTAATGACATCCCTAGCAATAAAAATGGTCTAGATTTGTGAATTTGCCATAGGTTAGAATTAAAAAGGTACACATTTTAAAACGAGGCAAAAAAAATTTCTCATTTTCTGTTCATCTTAAAAGCACTGGTGTGTACAATTGTAATCCCAGTACTTGGGAGGCTGAGACAGGAGGATTGCAGGTTCGAGGCCAACCTCAGCAAATAGTGAGACTCTCATTAACCTAGCAAGACCCTGTTTCAAAATAAAAATAAAATAGGGCTGGGAATGTAGCTCAGAGGTAGAATGCCCCTGGGTTCAATCCCCAGTGCCACACACACACACACACACACACACACACACACAAACACAAAAGGCATTAGTTGTGCCTTCTGTATTCTGTGAAAGATTCAAATTCCAATTTCCCTCTTACCACCTCTACTTCCTCTCTTGGTACTTTAGAAAGTGTGAGTTACGCCTGCAGCAATACTTTCATTCTACTTTAGCTCTTCTCACAACATAACAAGGCATGAAAAGATTTACACCCACATTAAATCCAGTTGGCCACAGTGGTCATTTAAAGTAAAAAACAACTTGGGACAAAGAAATTTAAAAAAAAGAATAAAGCAAATAATTCGGTGGTCGTTTAAAAATGTCCTTGTAATCATTACAGTCAATCAATCACCATCGGAATAAATTTTCAACCAAGTCCTGCCAGTCACCAAACAACTGCTTCTTGTCTTGTGGCACCATCTTCTCTATGCTGTCCCCTGCAGAGGGGGAGGTGTCCCACAATCTCTTTAGTAAGACTGAAATGACTCAGTTCTACAACTCAATACACATATTCTCCCCAAAGAGCCCATCTTCCCCCGGTCCTTAAGCGTCCAGCGATCCAAACAATATCACTTGCCTACATTTAGAGAACTCAGTCTCAAGAGATCTAAACCACTTCATCCCTTCACACGGCCCCCTCCCCTCTTTCCCCTAAACTTTCCTGGACCACCAAGCCAAGCATTACGGACTACTTGCAGCTTTGAATCCGGCCTTACTGATCTTTCCCCATACCTTCGCTGCCAGATCCTTCTTGCCTAGGGCCCCTTCAAGCGTCCCTCCCTGGTCACTCTGGCGGCCCCCTTCCCATTCTTTACTCCCGCCCCCTATCTAGCCCTATCACTTTTACCTCTGCCCAATCTGCTGGCTCTTCTCGAATCGCCCCAACCCCACCTATCCTCGCCCTCTCGGTTCCCAGGGGCCCCTTACCCTTCCCTACCCCTTTATCTCAATCGCGCCTACGGGCACGGGGCGCCCCGGGGCTCCTCCCAGCGCCCTCACTTTTCCTCCGAGGCCCCGGCGCTCAGCCGGCCCGCGCCTTCGCATCTCCTGCTACACACCTGCCTCCCCTCCATTTCGGTCCCCTCCACCTGCCCGCTCCCTCCGCGGCTGAGAGAGCCCGGCCCCCCTCCGCTTACCTGTGCGGGGCGCTCCGGGTCCGCCCGTGGAGGAGCAGGCGGCCACTCAGGCCCCGGCGGCGGCTGCGACTCCGACTCCTCCGCAGCCGGGGGCCACAGCCGGGGCGGGGCCCGCACCGGAAGCGGCGCCGCGGGGCCGGGCCGCCGGCCGGGGGCGGGGGAGGGGCGGGGCGGGGCGGGGCCCACGGGCGGGGGCGGGGCGTGGGGCCGGAAGCGGCTAAAAAGGAACGAGGGGTGGGGCAAGGCGGAAGTGACTCCCGAGGATCGCCCCGCCCAACTGAGTTCTGAGCGGAAGCGAGTAGAAGTGAGCGGAAGCTTCAGCCAATGGGAAAGCGCAGACACAGAGGAGTTCCGGCGGGAGCACTTCCGCGGGGAGTTGAAAAGAGCTGGGCTGGAGGTGGCGTTTCTTGAGTGTTTTCTGGTTGCGGAGGTTGGTGTGGTGCGTGCGGTAGAGTGGGAGGAAGGCTAATAAAGGACAAAGAAGCGTTGGAGTTTTCTTCTGCTTCGGTCCCTTCCCAGTCTCCTACCTTCACGCCGGTTTCTCAGGCATTCCCGCTTTTAGATTAGCTTTTCTCTGACTCTCCTTAAACTGAGACCTGGTTGTTCCATAAGGCTGCTGCATCCCCTGGAATACCCTCACATGACTTAGTATTCTCACTTCCTGGGTTCCAAAGGTAGAGGCTGTGTGCCAATAACGTTCACCCCGTGTAAAAACCCTTGCTTCTCCGATACTTCCTTTGGACTCTGCCACTTACCTCTGTAGTGAACATATGTCAATTTGTCTTCTTTGTCTTTCTCCCCTCTGACCATTTTCAAGTCTAGGTGGGCAACCCATTCAACATCGAGCCTCACTTCTAGCAACCCTATTTCAGTCTCCCAATCCCAGTCAAAACCTGAATCTTGTTACCAGAAACATTGGTGTCATGAATCAGTATTTTTTTTGGGGGGGGGTACTGGGAATTGAACCCAGAGGCTTTCTATTTCCAAGCTACCCCGACCCCAGCCCGATTTTATTTCTTATTCGCAAACAGGATCTCACTAGGTTGCTGAGAGCCTCGCTAAGTTGTTGAGGCTGGCTTTGAACCTGCGATCTTCCTATTTCAGCCTCCCAAGTACTGGGATTACAAGCGTGCACCACCACGCCCGGTTATGAATCAGTAATTTGAACATCCCTCTGTCCAACTATAATCAGCTATCCTCTCAGCTTGACTGCTCAAGAATTTTAGCTTAACGGTTCTTTCCCTTATCAGAACCTCCAGTATGCTGAAAGCCTCTACTTTATCTTTTATCCATTAACCCCCTCCACTCTTCACTTCCCTTCTTATCCATCTTAGATTAAGTGATACATCATTACAGTCCCACTCTTACTCTCAATCCTGCCCTAACACTCCCTTCTCCCACCTAAGACCCCCATCCTGGGTGGCCCAGGCTCTCCTTACTCTCCAGGCTTGTACTTTGTCACTGAAAGTTGTCCTGCTGGAAGGATCACAGGTTCAAAGCTAGCCTCAGCAACTTAGTGAGACTGGAGGAGGATCGCAGGTTTGAGGCCAGTGTGCACTAACTTAGCAAGACCCTGTCTCAAAATGAAAAATAAAATAGGTCTGGGGCGTAGCTCAGAAGTAAAGTACCCTTGGATTCAATCCCCATTACCACACACAAAATAAATAAGGGCTGGTGTGTAGCTTAGTGGTAGAATGCCCCTGGGTTCAATCCCCAGTACCAAAAAATAAAAATAAAAATAAAAACAAATTAAGTCTCTAAAAGAACCATTCTATCTGTGTCCTGGAAAATAGACTATGAAGGAAGAGGAGTTCAAGTGAAGGCACAAATCCTGGCAGGAGATGATGGTGACCTGAACTAGAAGATGGCAGTGGAGATGGTGAAAAGTAGTCAGATTCCAGGTGTATTTATTCATTTATTTATTTATTTGGTACTAGGGATTGAACTCAGGGGCATTCTACCTCTGAGCTACACCCCCAGCCTTTTCTATTTTTTACTTTGAAACAGGGTCTCACTAAGTTGCTGAGGCTGGCCTTGAACCTGCAATTCTCATATCTCAGCTTCCCAACTACAGGGATTACAGGTGTGAGCCACCTTGCCCAGCTCCTGCAACCCTTTTATTTTGAGACAGGGTTTCACTAAGTTGCTGAGGCTGGCCTGGAATCTGTGGTCCTCCTGTCTCAGCCTACCAAATTCTAGGATTGTAGGCATGCACCACCACACCTGACTCCAGGTGTATTTTGAAAGTGGAGCCACCAAGATTTGTTGGTGGATTGGTTGTATAGGTTACAGGAGAGAGACAAGGAGAATACCAAGGTTTTTTGCTCAAGTAACTGGTAGAATAATGGTATCACTTACTGACCTGATGGATAATATCAGAAGCCAACCCCAGTGGAATATTACTCAGCAATAAAAAGGAATGCAGAATTGATATACAAAACAACTTGGCATTATAACAATAAGAGCATTTTGCTGAGAGAAACAAGTCAGTCTCAAAATGACATTCTTGAAAATACTAAAACTACGGTAATGGAGCATAAGTCAAGTGATTGCCAGCAGCTAGGAGGGGGTTGAGGGGTGCTTATAAAGGGATACCAAAGAGGAGGGTTTGGGGGTGATGGAACTTCTGAATCCTGATTGTGGTGGTAGTTACACAATTCTAAGCATGTGTTAAAATCCATAGAATTGTATATGATAAAAATAAAGTCAATGTTTTTGTATGAAGTATGGAGTTTCTTTCTTAAAAGCCAAACCATTTTCTGAATCTAGGCTTGGTCATGTGACTTTCTTTGGCCTATGGGACATTAACAAATGTGGTGCAAGGAAAGTCTTGAAACGTGATTACAGTCGGGCTCAGCTCTCTCTTGCTGCTGGGAGCTTTTATTCTACCATCATGTGAATCACTCCAAGTTAATCTGTTGGATAATTGGAGACACATGGTTGTTACCCTTTCTGACATCTAACTGCCAGACCTATGAGCGTGGCCCCTTAGACCAACTAGCCTGCCAACCACCAGACATGGGAGCCAAGCCATTCTAGACTATCCAAGCCCTGCTGATTAGATCAGAACTCTCCAGCAAACCCAAAGAAAAATGAAGAATAATAATGTTTATTGTTTTAGAGCTAAACCAACATGTTTTAAGATGGTTTACTTGGTAATAAAAGATAACTGATGTGCAAGACATTTCTTTACATCAGTCAAAATGGATTTAGTTTGGTGTGCTTCTGGAAACTACTGAGCACCTGAAAACATAGCCACCAAACATCATCTTTATATAGTGGGCCTCTGTTACCTTAAGTTACTTCAAGTTCTCCCATCAAATTTCTCATAGTTTTGTCTATTTATGGCAAATGTGTACACATTATGTCTCTTGTTATTTCAACTTGCTTAGTAAAGATAATATTTTCATTGATTTCATTAGGATTGCCCCCCTTCATCTGTAGTTTCTGTTTTTGTGGTTTTAGTCACAGGTGGTCAGTCTCCATCCAAAATGATTAATGAGAAATTCCAGAAATAAACAATCCATGAGTTTTAAACTGCTGTTCTGAAAAACATGATGAAATCTAGCGCCATCTTGCTCCTTCCCACACATGACATGAGTCACCCCTTTGTCTAGCATATCCAAGCTGTATATTCTACCTGCCCATTAGTCACTTATTGGCTATCCCAGTGAGCAGATCGGTTGTTGCAATATCACAGTCCTTGTGTTCAAACAGCCCTAATTTGACTTAATCATGGTTACAAAGCACAAGAGTAGTGATGCTGGCAATTTGGATATGCCAAAGATAACCCATACAGTGCTTCCTTTAATTGAAAAACAGATGTACAGTAAGATATTTTGTGAGAGACGATACTCACATGACTTTTATTATAATACATTGTTATATTTGTTCTATTTAATTAGTTATGACTAATTTATTACTATGTCTAATTTATAAACCTTATAATAGGTATATATGTATAGGAAAAAATATGGTACTGTTTATATATATGGTATCCAAGGCTTCAGTCATCCACTGGTGGTCTTAGAATATGTCTCCTGTGGATAAGAGGGACTATTGTACTCTTAAAAAAGAGGTTGAATTGTATAAATATTGGGTATCATGTTTTCCTTTTTCTTTCATATCACTTTTTTCTCTTTCTTTCTTTGTCATTCATTCATTTTTTTAAATATTGGGGCTAGAACCCAGGGCCTTGTGCATACTAGGCAAGCTATCTAACACTGAGCTACACCCCCAGCCCTGGGTTTCATTTTTTATGTATGTTTCATTATAGTTTTAATCTTAAATGTACAGAGCATAAAAGCTGACACATAGGAGGTAAATGGCTATATTAGAGAATATTGATGTAATTAGTCATAACTAATGAAGGGGAAATGCGTTTAGTTTGTGTTTCTTTTTTTTTTTTTTTTTGCAGTA
>PVJS01005499.1:0-63928 GCA_004027185.1 Glis glis
AGTCGATCACTATGCTGAGCATGGAAAGGAGGGAAGGGGGAGGGAATGGGGTGGGATTTGAGGGAGGGCTAAATGAGTAATGTGTGCATGCATGCTTCTGATACCCTGACACTTACCAAAATGTATAACTACAATGCACCAATAAATGTAATAAATAAAAAATAATAAAAATATATATACAAACATACACATGTGTATGTATATATGTATATATAGCAAATCTTGATTTCACATAACATCCAAATTGATATTTATTATGACTTTGGTCAAGGAAAAGCCCATAGAACACCATCTGGGCAAATTAATCTCTGCATGTTTTCCCTAAGTGAAAGAAAACATTAGATAATTGTTGATAAAACAAAATAAAATTATACTTTTTTCTCATCTTAAAAAAAGAACAAAGAACAAAGAAACAAAGAACAAAGAAAGAGGAGATTTGATGGCAGTAACTATTCAAATAATCCTTGGTTCATACATGAAGTACTTGTATTACTGTACTATCTATGGGGAGAGGGAGGATTCAGGTGGGGCTAGAATGAAACACACAAGTGTTGTGTGCACGTATGTATTTGCTACTCTGAACCTCATTATGACATATGATTACAATGCACCAATTTAAAAAAGGGTTAAAATGTAAAAGTCAGCTGCTTTCTTACATGCTAGAAATAAAAAATAAAACTTTAAATTTAAAACAATACCACTTGCATTTACATAAATAAGACGAAATACCTAGGTACACATCTAATGAAATATTTATAAGATCTTCATGAGAAAAACTAAAAATCTCCGATAATAGAAATAAAGGATTCCATGTGTATGAATAAGAAGACTTTTTAAGATACTGAATTTGTAGATACAGAGTTGTTCATAATATCTCTTCATTATCCTTTGGATGTTTATGGGAACAATATGGAAACCTGGAAACAACTTGAATTTTTCCTCAATAGAGAGTTATTTAAAGGAAGGGTAGTAAACCTATTCTGTGAAATATTATGCAACTACTATGAGTTAGATCCATATTTGCTGACCTGGCAGATGCCAGTAAAAGTTTTGAGAGAAAAGAAAGTTTCAATGTTGATATAGATAGAGATGTTCCCATGTTTGTAATTATGAAAAAAGACAATAAGCATTCCTATAGATATTCCTATAGATGAGTACATGTATATACTTTTGTATGAATATAGAAGAATATACCATGAGCTAATAATGATGTCTGTCTTCTGGGTGTATAGAAAAGACATGGCATGTATGTTGGGGCTGATGGTGGTACCTATTACTTTTATGTATATCTTCTTGTATTGTTTCATAAGCTATAATAAACACACATTGCCTCAAGGAGGAGAAACCCCAGTGGAGTGATCGAGGGGACTAGAGGAGAGAGGTCAGTGGGTGGAAAGGAGAATTAATGAAGGAAAGACTTCCACTGATGCTATGTAAATATCCAAAATTATGAGTGCTCATCTCAAGGGGAAGCAGAGGGAATGGGGTGGGACCCGGGGGAAAGCCCACCAAGTGCTGTGTGCATGTATATCTGTATCACTCTGAATTTCATTATGATGTGAGATTACAAAGCACCAATTAAAGTATATTTGTTTAAAAAGTAATCAATTTTATAGAGGCAAGGTATCTCTATTCTCTCTTCTGTTCCCATCTTCTTCCTTCTGTTTTTCTCAACTCTTTCATATCTTTACCATCTGAGAGTATAGATGAAAAATCTTAAATATGAAAAAATAAAATTTTAAGGTCTCATTAGAAGCCATGATTTCTTTCTTGAGACATATTGAGACCTGTGTTTTTCAAGTAGTTCTTCTTTGGAATATAGGCCTCTGGTCATGATCTGCTGGGGCATATTGGATTCACTAACTCGGACTTTGGGAACCCTTCTCTTAAGATTTATTTAATAAAAAGTGACTCCCATGATGTAGGGTGACACAATTGGGATATTCAATTGGGTTTTAATGTGACCCTTAACCCTTTGAGATCCCCATTCATAGCACATCCTTAACACCACAAACACACTAAGAGTGGGGAAATACTTTCTGTTTTTGAACTATAAGAACATCTATAATAATATCAATAATAATAATAGACACAAGGCATGGTGGCACACGTTTGTAATTCCAGTACTTGGGAGGCTGAGATTGGAGGATCCGGGTTTGTGGCCAGCCTCAGCTACTTAGTGAGGCCTTTGCAACTTAGTGAGACCCTGTTTCAAAATAAAGAACAAAAAATAGGGCTGGGGTGTAGCTCTGTGGTAGAATGCCCCTGGATTGAATCCCCAGTGCCAAAAAACAATTAAAAAAATAATAGACATTATAACATATTTAATAACCTAAAATTTTCTTATCAGTGGAAGAGATGAAGTCTGAGAAAGTAAAACAATTTGTAATCACAATAAACGTGGTTGGGGTTTGAACTTAAGAAGTCTTAAGAGCCCTTGTGCTTTTACAGTGTAATGCATTGATTTCCAAAATACCTTATCTTTCTGAAAATAAAAATAGAGAACACAAAATAATTTGGCTTTCTAAATATGTTATGTAATGTAGCCCACTTTGTTTTAAATTTCTCATGATTTTATAGAGCCATAAACTCAAAGTATATCTGAATGAGGTTCTTATGTATTAGGCACATACACCTTAAAGTACTCTGAATTGTCCACAAATGCACATCAACTATTTGTGGTTCATCTCTGTGCCTCCTATGAATTCAAAGAATTAAATTATTTGATGATAGGTGTAGTCTCTTCAGGCAACGGGACCATGTTCTCATTAAAAGCCAGAGTTACATTTTCTTTAGGTCTTGCTCGTAGAACTAAATTTTTTAAGGTTGCAAATGCCAGGGATAAAATTTAGCAATTGATGCTGATAAAAAAGAAAACTACTTTGACACTTGTGTATAGTACTTACTTAAGAATTTATCAATGTTTTCCTGGAATTTTTCCTAAAATATATGTTCTATACGTGACAGGCCTTCGATCTTTTGGGGTTTATATCTGGTTTATTTCAAGGATCTGGAGTAATACTACAGAATTAGAGTATTTGTTAAATAAATTTGCTGACTTGATCTTCTGAAGTACATCATATTATTCCCATTTTTAAAATGAGGAAAATAGAGGCATAGAAAATTTAAATGAAGACAAACCCTCTACCAATATTTTAAATTGTCTACCAACTATTGTCTGAAAGTAGTAATAAAAAATCCATTCTTTCTGATAATTTCTGTCTAAAAGACAATATTTTTTCTTATTCAGTATAATGATGTTAAAAGAGTGGAGATATTGGCAATAACTTTGTATTTTGCAATATTTTATATCATTGAATAAAAATAATGTAGAAAAGCTTTATTTTCACTTAATCAAAAATAAATTTCTCTTTTACTATTGCACTGTCTGCAGTAAAATGAATATTTCCATTCAAAACAGTGACCTGCAGGTCACTGAGAAATTCCAAAGCATTTCTGAATAAAAGAAACTTCTCAATGTGTTTACCATATTTGTAATGTTAAATATTTTGTTATATAATAATTCCATTGAAATTGGGAGATATGTAATTTTCTTTTTTTTTTTCGGTACCGGGGATTGAACCCAGGGGCATTCTACCTCCGAGCTATACCCCTGGCCCTATTTTTTATACTTTATTTGGAACCGGGTCTCATGAAGTTGCGGAGGGCCTCACTAACTAGCTGAGGCTGGCTGTGAACCCGGATCCTCCGGTCTCCGCCTCCCAAGTCCTGGGATTACAAGTGTGCCCCACCACACCCGGCCAAGATATGTAATTTTCTATTAAGTCATTACTTATATCAGCATTTATTAAATATGTATTAAGTACCAGGCTCCAATTTATCATTTAGTAGGGAAAAGATCCTGCCTACACAAAGCTCCCAGTCTATCACCGAAGGAAGACCCTAAACCAAAATTCATATGAATTAAATATTAAGGTAGGAGAAGCACAGGCTCTTCTGGCCTCCCGACATACAGGAACCCAGGTCTAGAAATAAGAAAAAAAGATGCAGAGAGAGAGAATGAAACTTAAGTGGAGGCCAGAGGGTCGAAGAAATAGCTGGGCGATAGGGTAGTGGAGAAGGAGACTCCAACTCCAAACAGCAGTATATGTGAAGGCCCAGAGATGAGACAAAACTTGGCATTTCCAAGGAATTGAAGGGCACTCAGAATGCCTGCTAGTGGAAGGCAAGGAGGAAAGTGAAGACAGAAAGTCTGAGAAAAAGTTCAGAATGTAGAGGCCACATCATTGAATGCTTCTAAACTGGTTCGTGGACCAATTAAACATGCATTTTGGAAGGATCTTTCTGGCTTCTTTCTTTGACATTTCTCATAGACTTAGCTTGGCTGTCACATTTTGTAGATGTGCATATTTGTTTGTTGAATTGACTATTTTATGGATAACTCTAATCATCACCTTTGCTTTATATGTATCCTGTCTACTTCCAACAAGGATTTGTGAGGCAAGGTGCAGAGAATATATTGATGGGAATGTTTCTTCTCCAAAGGTCATTGGTTTTTAAACAAGAAGAGTGGCACTGGAAAGCATTTATTTACTTATCTCTAAACTATGGTATGGTAGTAATTCCATTAAGGAACCTCACTCCTCCCCCACCCCTTCCCTTAGACCACCTACCTCCCTGGCCCCACTGAGGTTTCTCCTCCATTATCTGGAGTTCCTCCGGTATCCCAATTACTCCCTAGCTTGCACATATTGGTGAAAACATATGACCCTTCACTTTCTGTGATTGAATAATCTCACTTAATGTGAAAATACCAATGTCAATTTCAATATTCTGTATTGGGAAGGGGGGATATGGGAAGGCGGGGGGGCACCAAGTGCTATGTGTATGTATGTCATTGTCAATATTATTTAAATTATAATGTGAGACTATAATGCACCAATAAAAGCATATTAAAAATGATGGTATGGGTTCCAGCTTATTTCCAGCTCTCTGAGCCTGGGAACGATGCTCAGTAGCTGCTCAATCAATGTTGGGTAACAAGTGGATAATGTGTGAATGTTTTATTGAAGATACAGGTACAGATGACTGCATGCAATAGCAAGTATTGAACTAAGGATTGAGTAGTGCACAGAGTGGTGCATGACACGGTCACTTTCTAAAGTCACCTGCAGTCAAACAGGAGACCACATACCTGCAAACACACAAAATCACTGGCATCATTGCACATGGGCGTTAACCCGAATGCAGAACATGAGAAGCCACATAGGAGAGGTATAGTGACTACACTTCCTAATGCATAATAAAATATTTTTATTCCTTCTTAAATCAACCCAATTTGGAAGAGTTCAGACCTTTATCTAAACCAAATCCAAACTCTGAAGCCTTGGGAGCTCCCTGTCACTGCTTAGACTCTGATTTTGAAAAATAACTACAGGATGACTATGACTTAATTGTCTCTTCTTTCAGCTTTCCATCTAAAGTGGATGAATACCTATGCATCCCACAAATCAATGAGCCCAGGAACTTCCTACAGATAGAGTAGCACATCTGTAGTTTAAAGACTGTTTACACTGGAAGGGCCAACTATATTCCCATGAGGAATGTTAGAGGGATCAATTCATAAGCAAAGAAAACATGCTATTCTCAGCAAGGAAACAATACATTTTGCATCTGTTGCTGTGATTAATTACGCACTACAACTCTGAGAATGATTTTAAAGGGCCACCGTCAATCTTTTAAGACCCACGAGTTGACCTGCATTAAAAGCCGAGGAGAAATTACACACTAATTCTGAGGAGCTCTGTGTAACAGGCCTGTTGTACAAGAAATTATGGATAATAATACAAATGCACAACCTCTGTATAACACTTAAAGTAGGCTGTGTTGCCCCACCTCTTGTAACTGATCCGATAATGAATCACAATTAAAACAATCAAACTTCTTTCCTGAGAGTCTCACCAATTATGCTGCAGTGGAAATAAGGATGACATGGCCACAGTAAAATTCCAAGGTGTCTCAAACCCTACCAGGTTCCTTCTTGTAACCAATGCAAACGAGTTTCTAAGGGGAATTTTAAGAATAAGAGAATATTTCGTTCCCGATTCAGTGTGTAAGGTCTTGTTCAATCATTGACACTCAGCATTTAATGACAAAAAGAAAAGCACATAATCTTCCAAAGTCAGGACCTGTGTGGAATTGATGTCTTCTCTCTTCCTACCTACCCACACACACCTTCTACTGTCCCTCCTGGCTGATGTTTCCACTTTCAGGAAATGAGACAGAGCTTCCTCCGAGTGTCACGTTTAGTTGTGAAACAACTTGATGACCCATTGCACCACGTCTCTGGTCTTGTTTTGCAAAATCAAGGCTCCCAGCCATACCTATTCAGCGAAGTGTTCTGTACATGGTGACCTCCTACCTCCTCTGTGTCATCTTTTTTCATTCATTCTCTATTATCCTGTGCTTTCAAGACAAAGACTAAGACTTGTAGTGCAAATATTTTCCACCCTTCATCTCCTAACAACTTTCTCTTACCACACAAAGCTCTGTACTCCTACCTGGGACTATATAAATAATAGTCAATTTGGTTTCAATTCCAGGCAGATGAACCCTGCCTTTACACAGTGACCCCTGGCAATCAGAAGAAATGAAGCATGTGCTCTGCCCACCCATATGTGGAGAAAGGTTGGAGACAGCTCTTCCATCAGGTTTTCCCCATCTTTCAAGCTCTGTTGCCACCGGCACATTCCCAGCAATGACCTACAATGGCACAGAGAAAAATATAGAATCAACTCCAGTTTATCTACTGCACAGATATGTGGATAAAGGAGAATTATTTGAAAGTCCACAAGTTTGAGGCTCTATCTTACTATCATAAACACCTATGGCTTTATTTTTAGTGTGTGTGTGTGTGTGTGTGTGTGTGTGTGTGTGTGTTACTGGGTATTAAATTCAGAGTTGTTCTACCTTGGAGCTACATTCCCAGCCCCCCTTTTAAAATATTTTTGGTTTGAAACAAGGTCTTGAGAGGTTGCTGAGAGTCTCACTAAGTTGCTGAGGCTGGCCACTGTGATAGTTGGTCTGGTTTGTCAACTTGACCCTCCTAAGATCATGTGATTTTGGTTGTATAACAGCGGATTGAACTGGAAGTCCTGCCCTAAATGTGGGTGGGCAGCAGGGTTCTGATAGGTGCAGGACTTAAATAAAAAGAAGGAGAAAGCCGCGTAGAGAGAGCCGCAACTCTTCCTGAAGAAAACACGTCTGCTCTGGTCTGAGATCGTCAGTCTCCAACTCTGCCGTTTCCTTGAAGAGCTTCTTGATCTTCTGCTCTCGTCTGAGATCGTCGGCCTCCAGCCTTCGAGCTGAAACTTCACCATCGTTTCTCCGAAGAGCTTCCTTATCTTCATATCTTGGACTGGACTGAATTGGTGGTTGCTTCAATCCTAAGGCTCCGGCTCTTAGACCGCCCGACCAGCTACTGATTCCTCTGATTCTTCACGTGCAGTCGAAACTCAGGACTACATTGTGAGCTGATCTAATAAATCTTTTTATTTCCCTTCCTTTCTTCATTCTGTGAATTCTATTGATCTGGTGAACCCTGACCAATTCAGCCACAAACCTGTAATCCTCCTGACTCACCCTCCCAAGTATTAGCATTACAGGCATGTTCCACAGTGTGACAGTGAGAAGATGGTTAATAACAGGGGTTGTGCATGTAGCTTAGTGGTAAAGTGTGGGCTTAGCATATGTGAGGCTCTGGGTTCAATCCCCAGGATCCTCACCACTAAAAAATAAAAATTAGTTGCCTGACAGGGTACCTATCTCTGTTGTGTGAAGTTTCAATATTCTAAATTTCTGTAATACTAAAATATCAGTTGCAGGCAATTCCACAGCTTATATGTGCCTGCTTTGTGGATTCTTGTTTTTTTAACTCAAGTAATGGGTATGGTGCTTGATTTTTAAAAATGTAGAATTAAAAAAAATCGGAGAACCGCACAATTCATAAAATACCCCAGATTATCTTTCTAATTTAACACAAATCAGCTTAAACTAGACAAGGCTCAATCCAGGAGAATAAATAGATACCAGAAAAATTTCTGCCAATAATCTCATTATCTTTTACCCAAGCCATATGGCATGTGCTATCCCTTCTATCTAGAGTGTCCTTCTTCTCCCCTCCACCCATCCTCCAAGAAGCCTCTTGACTCTCTTTCTCGTCTGATTCTCTCTTGATCAGCTTTCTGTTTGTAAGTTTGGTGTAGACACCCCTTTCCTGGTAGTTCTCCATAGCTACCCCTAGAAGCACTTCTCACATTATATTTTGAATGCCTCGTTCTCTGTTGGTTTCAAATTGTAGATCTGAGATCCTTGAAGGGAGAAACTCTGTCTCAGTTCTTTTTCTCTTCCTTTTACTGAGCATCTGTTTCAAAGCCTGTTGCACTAATAAGCATGTGTCGTAAGTATACCATCAGGGCATGTAATAAGGACATGATATGGAACTAACCGAGAAATGCATAGAAATGGAGATGGGAGAAGAGGAATGTTACCTTGCCAGGGTTGGAACCGACGCGTTATCCTTCACAGGATTGCCTTTTTCTAATGCAAAGCCAAAAACAAGAGTATATCAACTTGCTTTCCCAATTAGATTATAGCAGAAAATGGGGGAAGATTCATTTTAAAATGAAGGAAAGCCAAGGAGAATGTGAGGAAGTAAACTAGAAGCGAGAGACTGGAGAGTGCAGGGGAAAAAAAAGACCATTTGCGTGTGCTCTGTCAGCATTTTTCTACAAGTATTGGGAATGCAATTAGTTAGGCTGATGGGTTAAACATTCGCCTTGGTAGCAGGCACATGGATGGTGCATTATATAGAGAAATTATACAACATATTTACCAAATGTAATGGGCTGATTCTATCACCATATTTGTAAAACATAATAAAATGTGTGCTTGACTAACAGGTGTTTTACCTTAAAGTGCTTTTCTTAGTGTATTATGCACCTATTTTTTGACACTGGTTATTAGTTATTTCTACAGCCTTTATTCTAGGAGCAGTTAAAGAGGAACTTCCACTCTTAAAAAGGTTGATTTGTTTTGCTCCAGGAACGGTCTGCTGTGAAATGTGGAGGCGAGCTTCAGTTAAAGGGCAGCTGCCAGGTGACAGTGAAAATCGCTCATCCTCTTTGCATGGTGACTTTCCTTTTATTTCCTCAACTTTCTAGCCGGGTGAGTAATTCATTGCAAAATCAGTATCCTTGTCTGCCTATTTTCAATGCTCTTTAATTTACTATTATTTTTTAATTCCCTCAGCTCAAGAGATAGCCTATGGGAGAGGCAGCCACGCATATCTATGAACAGGAGAAAGAAATAGGGTCAAAACACAATGGCTGAAACTATTGTTAATCACCTGTATTACTCTTATGCATTGGGAAGTTGGGCTGAGTTATTTAATTGTTGGGTGATTGTCAAGATATTTACCATGATCTGTTCAGAGAAATTCTTGTAAGAGCATCCATGATCTGTTCGGAGAAATTCTTGAGTTTATAAATGAAGAGACCTCCATTCTGGGAGCTTTGATATAGATTTAAAAATATTTTAGTTAAAGAGGTTTCTTGTACCTAGTCCAGCTTTTTTTTTTTTTTTTTTACTTATTCTTCCATGGGAAAAGAGGGCAGGTCTAAATGCAAATTAACATTACTGTTTAAATATCACAGACCATTTTCTCTGAGCCCAGTTACAATAACTAGTAATTATAAAAATTGCTTGCCTTTGGCTTCCAGCTAAGCCAGTGCTAAACTTGTCCTTTTATTAGATCTGTCAGACTGAGTTAATTATCTTTATGATAATAGATGTGCCGTACCTCCAACAAAACAAATACACTTATAATTAGCTTTTTAGTTAGAATTTTAATTTATTTATAAAGACTGTTTGTTTTCCTTCATTCTTCCTGTTTTAAAAGCCAGAGGATGGGGAGTGAGGATTTGCAGTTTATCAGGTTATCAGTCTGCTTACTAGATACAAAGACAAAGAGAGAAAAAGGGCCCTTCATGTTTAACTGCTGTCTGGTGTTGACTAGTACATTGCTCTTCTTCAGTGTTATACCAATTCAACTCCAAGGCATTTCATTTTACTCCAAATATACAAAAAAAAAAAAAAAACCAAGTCCCAGTCTCTCTGCCTCCTCAACAGAGCAGTATTATGGAAGCTATTATATGGAAATGCTAACAAGTATGAATTGGAAATCTGTCTGTACCACAGAGGAGCTGCATTCAAAGTCAAAGCGTCTGAGACTGATGTTCTGTCCCCACACTTTGGTGGCACATGCTCCTCTTTCATCTCTGCCCAGCATGTTTCAGAACATAACACAAATGCCTGCAATGAATCCTTGGAAAATATGTGTGCGGAAACAGCAGAGCACAAGGAAAAAAACACATGTTTTGGGGTCATGTCAAACAAAGCTGGGTTTTAGCGTTGATTCTGCAGCTGATTGCTATGTGACTCAGGCAAGCTATTTAACCTCTCTGAGCCTCAGTTTCCTCATAGGTAGAATGAGGATAACCCTTTAAATTACGAAGGGCTGTGGGGAGAACTAAAAGAGAATGTATGCAGAGGGTTGAGTACAGTGAGTGGCTCAGGAAGGCAGAATGTCTGTCATTATCAGAATCATGGGGGAAAGTAGATGTGTAAAGAATCTGAAATTAATATTGCAGTCTAACAAGCATTTTATAGGGCTTATTTTAAATGGAGATGTGCATCCTGCTAACTTCTGAAAACAGGCTTCCCCAGTCATCTAGAACTATGCTCTGATTCAAACCAAATAATGAAAACACAGGCAAAGAAATGATTTCCCCAAGTCGCCATGCTGAACTTCTACTGGTTTCATTCTGAAAACAGGCTGCCTTATCTCTCAGCATTATTATTAGGAAGTGTGATTCTCTTGCTTTCTGTAAACTGATGGACCTACTCATTTCACTTTAAAAATCCTTTTGGTTTAAAGATCCCTTCCAGCTACTTTTGATCTGCCAAATATAGAGTTTGTGGTTATGATAGCAAAGATCTTAATCATTCAATGAGAATCCCACTGAGTTTATTACAGAGTCAGATTTGCCCAGGATAATGTTCATGCCCCAGGCAAATCATTAGTAGGGAGTGTTCCTTAAGGCGATTCCTGGTGGGAAGAGGGATCCCAGTGTTGGAAATGATGAATCTGCACCTGGACCATGTGCCAGGTGCTCACACATCCGAGTAGAGTGCTTGGTGGGATGGGAGAGACACAGGCTGAAGGCAGCGGAGAGGATCCCAGTGCTGATGTGAGTCAAGCATCCTGGTGCTTAATACTGGACTGATTTGTTTCCAGTAGGGCCTTAAGAGTTGGATCATCAAGAGGCCAGATGTGCGGATTCAAGAGCCAGCCAAAGCCCTTCACTACAAGAGTTCTGTGACTTCCCCCACTAGGTCCCTATGCCGTCTACAGGATATTCTCATGAAATTACCAGTCTTTCATGTAATTTAGGATCATGCAACCATATTAAAATGTGTCTGAACTTCCATGGAACTGTATGCACTTTTATTTAAGTCAAGGGTCCTTTTTATTTCTTTTTTCCCTAAACAGGAACATAGGTCCTTGATCCAGGGTCCTCTGGCTGGTAATGCCAATATGAGATTGAGGGGTCTGTATTTTTTCCTGTTGGATGTCAGTAACCTATAATTTAGTCCTAAACTCCTGGCACAGTAATTCATCCATTACTTCAATAGATATTTTGCAAAGTGTGTGCTGGATGCAGAGTGCACAGCAGTGAAATGATGGACACAGTCCCTCTTTTATCTTTACCTCTTCCTCCACATATTTTAAAAAAGATGAAATGTGATATAAAGGCCAACCAGGAACAGCAAGATCATGATGGCTGGCATACCTGATTTTAAAAAATGATAAAAACAATATTCATGTTTGAGAGAGTAGAATTCAAAAGGAAATTTTAGCAAAATTTGAAGTGTCAGGATTTTCAGCATTTTCCAATTAACAAAGTCATTGATAAAACATTAATATTTTAATATTTTAGTAGTAAGGAAGTCATAAGATAGGAGTGTAGAAGATATATTTAGATTTTATATCCTTATGAATATATATATTAGTGTATCCATTCAACAGGTACTATATATCCGGTACTTTGTAGGCCCTGTGTATCACTAGTGAACAAGGCATACCAACGTTTGCTTAACTTGTCCTTTTTATTCTGTCTGTACATGAGGCTCCATG
Organism: Glis glis; assembly: GCA_004027185.1. Lineage (NCBI taxonomy): Eukaryota > Metazoa > Chordata > Mammalia > Rodentia > Gliridae > Glis > Glis glis. The sequence goes on from PVJS01005499.1 coordinate 12,218, forward strand.
ATACACAAAAGAGTTCTTTCGAATCTGTGTCAACAAAGACAATTTGCCAGATTAACCAGCCCCTTGTTTCTCCTTTCGAACACACTGAGTAATGTCCTCAGCACCCTGGGTGCTTACCACTGCTCCTGCCCAGGTGAGCTGTGGACTTTTGTTTTGTTTTTGTTTTTCCTGGGGGGGTACCAGGGATTGAACCCAGGGGCGTTCTACCTCCGCGCTACACCCACAGCCCTATTTTTTATCCTTTATTTTGAAACCGGGTCTCACGAAGTTGCGGAGGGCCTCACTAAGTAGTTGAGGCTGGCTGCGAACCCAGATCATCTGGTCTCAGCCTTCCAAGTACTGGGATTACAAGAGTGCGCCACCATGCCCAGCGTGAGCTGTGGACTTTTGAAGACACAGTTTTGTATTCTTCAACTTTTCATGCGCCAGTTTTGCTTTTCCATGTAATTATGTGAGTTAATTAAATGGGTAAATCAAATAAATGTGAGTAAAAAGAAAATTACAGATTTATGTGAGGATTATAAGACTCACTGAAATGCTTTGGAGAGATTCAGTGCAAAGGAGTCGCTCAGATCCACTTGCTCTGCAAACAGGCGCCTGTGCAGGAAGAGCTCAGCCATCCTGGCAGGTGTCTGGTGTGGAGGGACGCCCTCTGGCCATGGGGATGGCTGTGTCTATGGATTGCTGGGGATAGGAAAGCACACTGGGGATCACAGAGCAGGTGAAATATGGAAGCCTTCTTCAAAGTAATTTTGATGAATACCCTAAGAAAAGAAAAGTAATAATTCACGGTCTCAGTTTCACAAGAAATTAAAAATGTCTTCATTTATCCCTCATGAATGAATTCATGATTTAAATATTTTGGTTAAAAGAAAAATTTTTAATAGCTGCTAGTAAGACTAAGTGAGGGAAATGTGACTGCATGTAAAAAGGCCAATCTTGCCTTCCTTTTCTTTCTTCTGTGTAAATCATTTGGGGCTTTTCTTTGCTACTGCTGTGCTCCAGTGAGCCGATCTGATCTCCAAGTCATTATTACCTTTTTTTGCCTGAATGGCAGGGCTACATACAAATAGAACATGTAGTGTAATTCTACACTTGTATTAGCACTCACTTCTCTCCATTTTATTTAAGAGTAATGGTGCATAGAGGCCCAAAAATAATATTAGACTCCTGTAGCATGCCTGCAAATTACCATTCATTTTTTTGTATCCTGCATGTCACTCCCATGAGCTTATATGGAGACTCTAGCTCCTGAATCCAGTTCCACCACTGAGGTATTTCAGAGATTTATTAGCTGAAGGTGGTCAATGGTCTGCTATGTGCCTGGAAACAGTTTTCCATCTCCTAACTCACGGTTTCTAAAGTCTCTTTCTCAAAGCTGAGCCAAGAGTCTTCTCCTAGGCTCCTTCACATTCCTAGGTACTGCTACTTCCTAGTATGGCGTCTCCTGAAGGACACTGTTCCGGTGTCATCACAGCTTGGTAGGACATGTTGAGGGGCATTTCTGGAAACCTCAATAAACACAACCTGAGTTCCAGGAAGAATTGGGTAGAGTTTATCTCTCCTTTCATTAAAGGCACACAGACACATAGATATCCTTTCAGAGTTCTTTGTGCTGTCAGAAACATCAGAATTGAAACCTATCAATTCAGCCTTAGGTTTTAGTGTATATTTCTTCATGAGTCTGATAGAAATAAAAGATGAACCAAGAGACACTTCGAAGAACTAACTCTGTATCACCTGGATTTTTTCTTGGGAAGATGGCAGCCTACTAAATGAGCTGAGCTTGTCTACTTAGCCCTCTCTTTCCCTGGGAAAAGGCTTTCATGGACCTATACTGGCTAAGAGAATAGGTAAATTAGTGAATCAGGCCAGGAGGGGACACTAGTAAACAAAGAAATCACAATCTCCATCAAAGAGAACATCTTTCAACCCAAGCCAATGGTTATCATGCTAGGATGTGGGCCAAATATAATTAGACCTAATTTTCCTGGTAAAATCCAAATCCAGGCTTTTATGTGAAGTCTTGATTTTTTTGAACCTTGACAACTAACTCAAGACTGGTAGAAGTTCTGGCCAAGCACAATGCTTCTTAGTTTGGTTGCTAAGGACCCAGTACATACTGTTAACTTAGATCCTTATTTCTTTAACACTGGCACCTAAATATCCCTTGGTTAGGGGAACATGGAGTTTCCCCCTGGGAGGGTACAAAGTAACTACTCCCCACAATTCAAGTTAAATGATGCCCAAGATTATATATAAAGTTAGTGTTCATAATCTTTAAGCCTTTACATGTGACCACATAGGGGACCTACCTGCTATTTTCTTTAGATACCCTACACCTAGATGTCTAAACCTGGCTAATTTTTTTTTTTAACTTGGAAAAAGGTGCCTATGACCAAGATGTCTTATATAAATAGATTGGCCTAGATTCAAGCTAGACATTAACACCCTCATCAAATATTTCTTTAGCAACTACTTTGTGCAAATCACAAAACTTGGGTCTTAAGTCTACTCTTTAAGGATTATTTTGGTCTTAGAGAATATTTAAGAAGAGTAATATTGAAAAAGAGGGAAATGAAACCTTTGTTATATGCCATAATGCAACTGGTCCTTAGTCACCTCGTTTAATTCTAGAAGTTACCATAAAACAGATAAGATGATATTTAAGTAGTATAGGCAGAGATTTAATTAAAACACAAAACCGTGCTGTCAGTGACCAAAATCTTTAACTTGAATGTACACACACACACACACACACACACACACACACACACACACACATCAATTTTATAACCTTCACAACAATGCAGAAAGGAACAATTAACCCTTCCTTCCTCCCTCCCTTCCTCCCTTCCTTGTTCCTTCCTTCCTTTTATTCCCTTCCTCTGTCCACCTTCTCTTCTCTTTATCTCTTCCTCTCTGTCTCATTTAATAGGCATTTCCTCTTCTGATTTATCTTTAGTTTGATTTTTTGTGTGTGGTGGTTTTGGGGATTGAACCCAGGGACATTCTACCTCCAAGCTACAACCCAGCCCTATTTTACTCCTTTATTCTGAAACAGGGTCTCACTAAGTTGCTGAGGCTGGCCATGACCCTGTGATCCTCTTGTCTCAGCTTCCCAAGTACTGGGATTACAGACATGTGTCACCATATCCAGTTTAGTTTGATTTTAAATATTTATGATCTTGCATCTTTGTAGCTGCAGTTGGCTTTGGCCAGCTGTGCATGGTCCCTACGAGGTTCTTACACATAACTGGTGCCTGGTCACTATTTATAAACTGTAAATAACGTAGCATATTGGTTCTTAGTGGTTGGGTTAATTAGGAGTTAGCGTAGGTTAACTGCTATAACAAAGTGACCACCAAAGTACGACAACTCAAACACAGAAGTTTCTCCCTTGTGTAAACATTCTAGAGTCACTTCAGATGAGGAGAGTTTGGAATGGGGGTGGGACATAATTCTCTGCCTTATAAAATAATTCAGTAATCTAGTCTGATGGAAGCTCTGCCATCTTTAACATATGTCTTTACAGATGATCCTGGGTATTATAAGAATGAAAATGAGTATGACAATTATGCATGGGAAATTTATGTAAGTCAAGCCTGGGAGTTGCAAATATTACTTTCATGTATACTAGCCCCTGGTCACATGACCACACCTGACTACAAGGAGAATTATGAAATGAAAGCTATCTATGGACCCAAGATAGTAGAAGAAATAGGTTATGACTTCTGGTGGCATGAGCACTGTAAGTGATATCATAAATATCTTCCCAGAATTCAGATGTAAGATCAAGGTAGCTGAGGGCCTAGGACCAAAACTCCAATATATAGGTACAGGTAGAAAGTTCCTCAATAAGACTCCGAAAGCTCAGGAAATTAGAACAATAATTAATGAAGGGATAGTATTAAATTAAGAAGCTTCTGCACAGCAAAGGAAACTATCAAGAATCTACAGAGAAAGCCTACAGAATGGGAGATCTTTACCACCTACCCATATGACAAAAGTCTAATATCTAGAATATCCAGAGAGCTTAAAAAGCTTAATACTAAAAAAGGCAAACAACCCAGTCATAAAATGGTCAGTGCAACTGAATAGACTTTTCAAAAGAAGAAATACAAATAGTCAACAAATATATGAAAAAATATTCAACATCTTCAGCAATCAGGGAAATGCACAGTAAAACTACACTGAGATTCCATCAAACTCCAGTTACAATGGCAATCATCAAGCACACAAATAATAAAAAATGCTGGTGAGGTTGTGGGGAAATAGAAACCCTATTACATTCTTGGTGGGATTTCAAACTAGTACAACCACTATGGAGATAAGTTTGGAGGTTTCTCAAAAGATTGGGAATGGAACCACCAGTAATAGTACTTCTGGGCACCTTCCCAAAGGAAATGAATTCAGAATATTATCCTGATACTTGCATAGCCATGTTCATAGCAGCACAATTTACAATAACCAAATTATGGAACTAGCTTAGGTGTTATTCAAGAGATGAATGAATCACAAAACTTTGGTATATACACACAATGGAATTTTCCTCAGTTATAATGAAACACAAAATCACACCATTTTCAGGAAAATGGATAAAACTTGAGAATATTATACTAAGCAAGTATAGCCAGTCTCAAAAAAATGAATAAATATCTGTTTTCTCTTATATGTGGAAGCTAGAGAATATTTGGAAATAAGGGCAACATCAGAGAGATGAGCAGAGACTCCAAAGGAGTGGCTGAGGGGGTTTAGGGAAGGGAGGTAAGGGGAACAAAGTCATAAAATTACAACATATGACATAAATTTTAAAAATAAAATAAAATATTGAGTAGAATTATAAAAAATTCAAGGTAGCCATTAATCACAAGCTGGAATTTCAGTGAAGACATGTGTTGTGGTTTCAATATAGAATGTCCCCTGAAAAGCTTATGTAGTAATAATGTTCAGGGGTGAAATTATTGAATGATGAAGGTCCTAATCTCATCAGTGAATAAATAAAATCCACTGTAATGAATTTACTGGGTTGTAACGGAGGTTTGTAGGGTGTGACTGGAGGAGGTGGGTCAGTGGGGGTGTGGCCTTGGGGACTATATTTATGACCATGGACCCCTTCTCTGGAGCTGTCTGCCTCCAGCCTCCATGATGTGAGCAAACAGAGTCCCTCTGCTCCTGCTCTCTCTCTCTGCTTCCCACCACCATGCCCTGAGCTCCACAGACATGCCCTGCATGAACTGCAACCTTTGAAATCTCCAAAACTGTGAGAAAATACACTTTTCTTTCTCCAAGTTGTGGTCACCAGGGGTTTGGGGTCATAGCAGTGAGAATGCTAAGGAAAACAACTGGGTTGAGACAATAAGAAGTTTGGAAATGAGTGTTCTTATACAGGAAATACCTTTGAATTCCCCATTTACTGCATTAAACCCAATGGTACTTGTCAGTTAGGTTAATGGGGGCATTCTATTGAGGGAATTTTTGGAACCCCTGCACCTTTCTCCATCTCTCTTTCTCTCTGCTTCTTAACCATGATAAGGTGAGCAGCTTTGCTCTACCATGTCCTCCCCACCATGATGTCCTGCCTCACCATAGGCCCAAAGCAATGGGGCCAAGTGGCAGGGACTGAAACTTCTGAATCTGGGAGCCAGAATAAATATATCCTCCTTTTAAATTGTTTATCTCACTGATTTTGTCACAGTGGCAGAAAGCTCACTAATACAACAACTTTCGATATGCCCCTTATGTACAAAAAGCTTATAGGAATGGATCAGAGGAGATAAAGTGTATAACGAGGGGAAGTCTTCCCCCCAAAAAATCACTGTAATTCCTTTTGTTCCCATGTCTTCCTCTTCATCTTGGTGTAGTTTATAATTTTAGGAATACTAAAAATGAAACCATCTTGAGGCTCATCTTATTCTTGCACAAAGGTTCCAAGACAATTTGTCTACCGGAAGAATATCACCCATATGTATCTTCAGTATCTAAATAGGAAAAAATAGACCACAACAAAAGAATAATCCCCTAAAACTTAGTTTTGAAGATTACAGGGCCTGATACTCATCTTTTCTCCTCTCCTCTATGTCAAAAAAGAAGAAAATAGACACAAGGATCACTAGCTAAATGTGACAAGATATTAGCTTTGCTAATGGCTAATCAGGTGCCCAATTGTCCCCCTAATACAGGGCTCTTGATAATGTAGGTTACAGAACATGGCTTAGAACTAAAGCATCATGAAAACTTTTTATTTTCATTTCAAAATAAAGCCTGTGGGGAGAACTGGGTCAGCAAAACAGACTTCAATTTTACAAAGCCAGCCTGCTGAAGAGCTGTAGGCCCACCTCACACATGGTTACCAGAGAGGAAGAGAGGAGGAGAGGAGTGAGGCAGGCCTCCTTCAGGGCACTTATCTCTTAGGAACAGAGGACAGAGAAGGAAAGTTCACCCCCCCCCAAGTGTAAGCAGTTCTGGGAGTGCAGGAGACCATGCACAGCATGAGCAGGGATCACTGCACCCAGGTGCGCAGGCCTGTGATGGAAAGTGTGGCCTCACCCACCTCAGGCTCACTAAGGAAGGTCACCTGTGCCCCTTGCAGAATGAGAGAATGATTCAGGGAGAAATTACTGATGTGCAATGTGAAGAGTTATTGGTTGGCTGCATACTTCACATGCTTTTATGTATCACAGTAGGATTATTTCTTAGAAATCCTCACAATTCCTTTGTTTTCATCTGGGGCAATGAAAAGAAGGCTGAAAAAAATCTGGTTTGATTGGAAGTAAAAGTTGATGGAAGAGAATGAGCAATTCAATTCCTGTGGCTTTTCAGGGATTACTAATAGGATGTTAGGACTGAGCCAGTGTCCCTTAAGGTTGTTCAGACTCAGCTGCCCACACTTGTGTTTCCACAGGGCTGTATCTGTAGGTTAGTTAATGACGCCTTTATCCCCCTTGCCATTCAGTCTCCAAGGTCCTTCCCCACTTTCACACTGGCCCTGCCTTTGGAAGGCCATGAAAAAGAACACTGGAAATGAAATTGAGGGCTTCCTCTTGTTATTGACTGATGGAGAAAGGGATTAGCAGAAAAGAAAGTCCTGAATTTTGCCACCAGGGAGATCTATTCTCTGAAGAGAGCTTTATCATTTTGCTTATTCAACAAACATTTATCAAGTGGGGTGTAGCAATCCTCAGGGGTCTCAAGATGCTAATTTGTGAAATGCTGTGATAAAAGTTAAAGGCTGCCACTTAATGCTCCCTTGATACTAATGTTGAAAATAAACTCAAACGTTGAGCCTTTGAAAGATTATACCAACACTGAGTTAAGAGTTACTGGTTCCAACCAGAACCAATCCTAGAGATTCTGTTTGTGAGACCATAAAAAGGGGTTATCCCTTCCCTGTTGGACTTGGACCAGGAGATTATATAACTGGAGGTACTACAGCTATCTCACCACCACAAAGAGACTGCAAATAGAGCCAGTAAGAGCAGAGAGCAAAACCCAGCAGAGATCAAACTTGTAACTCACCAACGATGTATTCATTTTTACTTTAATATCATCATTGAAAATCATAGAAAAAATTCACAGATTACGAGGACCCAGAAAATTTTATCTTAAGAATCCCAGAAATGTATTCCACAGTTTTAGAAATGCTAGTGTAGAGGGATAGGATTCAAACAGACTGGGTTTCTTATCCTAGCTCTGGGATTAATGAGATGTTTTATTATATTAGCCAGGTTAGGTTACTTAAGATCTTCATATTCAAAAATGAGGATAACACTGCTTATATAATGCAGTTCTCATTAGAAAGACATAGCATGATGTCTATAACATATGCCATACAGCATTTCACACATAGTAGATTTTAGACTTTTGATCAATACAGGTTCCGTTTATGCCATATGCCCCCTCTTTCTCACTATGAAGATGTGAATATCTTACAGATCCATAATTTCTTGTGTGTGTGTGTGTGTTTATGTGTGTATGCATAAAAAATCTTACACATACTAAGAAGCTATACTAAGGGCTACAATTATCAATTAAATATTATCCACAAGAGTATTCCAATCTGGTGAGATAATAGGCATATAAACACAGATACAATATGCTGTATAAGGACCATAATATAAAAACATAGCAAATAGAAAAAAAAGACCATATGAGATATAGCTGAATATTTTTTATGATATCTCAATATGAAACTCTCACATTTTTTCCCCAAGAAACATTTCTGGTGAATATTCAGTTAAAAATAATAATAATGATGATGATGATGATGATAAAAATAAAGTTGTTGATGATGGCAATAATGATGGAGATAGTATTTATTTCATCCGTTCTATGTTGTAGGAACTTAATTTGCATATATTACTGGATCCTTACAACACTCAAGTGAAGTACAAACAAAATTTCCATGTTGTAGACGATTTCTGTTATGTACATTCCATGAGAAAAAGCAGGCTTGACCTAGTTCATTTAGAGCCCCAAAGCATTTCAATCACTGTAACACATGCTCTTTCCATAAATTGATTAATGAATGGTGATTATGTTCTATATGAACGATAGCCATTTGAATTTAAATGGGCTTTTGTGGGTATATATTTGCCTACCCTATCCCATTTTCCAAATTTTTGGGTTTAGTGCCCCAAATGGGTTTTGGGAAACACCCTGAAACATTGCACCTGCTCTTGGTGAGGTGATCCCTTGCCATTGACCACACAAATGAATCACACAGCCCCCAGGCAATGAGCTAGAGGGTCAGCTGTTGGAGGTAGTGCATGGGCAGGCACAGGTGAGCATATGACTCAACTTGAGACAGGCAAATCCAACCAGAACCAGTTCTACAGATTCTGTTTGTGAGGTCATAAAAAGGGCTTACCTCTTTTCTGTTGGATTTGGACCTGAGAAATTATATGACTGGAAGTACTGCAGCTATATTACCACCCAAAGAGTCTGCAAATGAAGCCAGGAAGAACAGAGATCAAAACCCAGCAGAGATCAAACTTATAAGTTCATCACCTGAACCGTCATTTCCACCTATCATCTCGGGTACTTGAAGCAGGGAGAGCACTTTCTGCTGAGGCCAGACTCAGTTGTGTTTATTTTACTTGCAGCCAGAGGACTCCTGAGTAATGAAGTTCGTTCTCCTTGATGACTAATAACAATATTTCAAAAATTATTATATACTTGATATGTATGTATTGTTTATGTGTCATGTTGTGTATGTGTAACATAACAAACCCTCTCGTAATGTAATTCTGGGTTCAGTAGCAGCACATCATGAGAGCTGTCATGGGGCTCCTTGGGGCTTTCCCTTCCTCCCTCTTTACATTCTAGAGGTAACCACTAATGTCGATTTTATCTTTATCATATTTTTGACTGTTTGAGGATAATATTATAAAATACAACACTATTTCTCAGTAATTTACTTTTTTGTAAGGATCATGTTTATAGTCTACATAACTCTCTTCCCCAGTTGTATTGTATGAATAGACCAGTTTATAAAAAAAACACATTTTACTGGTGATGACCTTTGGGTTGTGTTTGGGCTTGAACTATTAAAAATGAACTTTATGAGCATTCATAACATGTCTTCTCTCTGGTGTAGAAACCGGATGAATTACAGATATATAAAGTAGTCACATATTTAACATTACTTAATATCAGCCTTGCCCCCCCATTATTGTTTGTACCAGGGTTACTTCCACCAATAGTACGTAAGATTCTCAGTTACTTCATATCTTGCCTACCTGAGATATCATCACAATTTTTAATTTTTCCCCAATTTGTAAAATGACATATCATTGTTATTTCCATTTAATTTTTCTAATTATTCATTCTTTATATATTTATTGACATATATTTCATGTTTTATTAATGTCTATTCATGCATTTTATCCATTTTTCTGTTGTGTCATTCAATTATTGATTTATAATATTTTCCTTACATATTATGAATCTTAGTCCATTTCTTTCACTATGTGATTTCTCTGTTCATTCCTGTTATTGTAGCTCTTGATGACCAGAAGCTTAAAAACAGTTTGAACATATTTGTGTTTGTTTTCCCTTTTTTGGATAATGTATATTAAGAAATTCTTCTTTATAATATGTTCATGAACATATTCTTCTACATTCCATTCTAAAATTGTAAAGTTATTTTGCCTTTCAAAAAGTTTCTCCTAAAACCAGAGGAGGTATTTGAGGTAAAGATATAACTTCGTATTTTTCCATATAAATAAGTGATTTCCCCAGAAGCATTTATTGAAAACTCCTTTTTCTCACTGTTCCAAAATGTCATCTCTATCATTAATCAAGTTTGCATAAAAGTGTGGGTTGATTCTCTGAATTCTCGATTCTGTTCCATTGCTCTCTGTCCCATTCTATGCCAATAATGTTGCCTTATACTTTTATAAAAAGTCATAGTAGACAAGTCCCCTCATCTGATTCTTTTTAAGAAATATCTTCTTATTTTGGCCCTGTTCTTATCCATATTCATTTTATAATCTTCTTGTTTAACTTCATAGAAATCTCTGTCGAAATTTTTATTGGAATTATAGCGAATTTATACATTAATTTGGGGAGGATTGACATTTTTTAAAGGATGAGACTTTCTATTTGTGAACACGGTATATCTCTCCATTTTTTTAGGTTCTCTGTGTCCAATACTCAAGTTTTAAATTCTACCTTATAAAGGACATGTACTTCTTTCGTTGATTTTATTTTCATGTAGCATATGTTTTATCCTGTTTTAAATTACATTGTTTGCTAGTTTCATCATATCAATGTGTATTACTTTTATCTAGAAAATTTAATAAATATCATGAATTTTAAGAAATTATTGGTATATACATTTGAGTTTCCTATGCAAAGAATGTTATTGATGGTTAATGATAGTATTATTGCTTATTAATTTTCAATCTTTATTCCGTTTTTTCAATATCTTACTACTAGGGCCTCTAATAGATAAAAAGAGAAAATGATGCAATGAAATGGTAACAGTGGAAATTTTTAACTCATTGCTGATTTTAGAAGGAATACATTAAATTCCATCATTTTTGTGAGGTATCCTTTATCATTTTAAAACATTCCTTCTTTTATTTGGGTTACTGAGTATCATGAATGAAGATTGCATTTTACCTAATTCAGTTTATGTCTCTATTTTCATGTTCATATAGTTTTTCTTATTTAATATGTTAATATGATGTATTTGTAGGCTCCATGTTACTATAACGAAACATCTGAGACAATTTAGGAAGAGAAAAGGCTTATTTTGACTCATTGTTCTGAAGGTTCCAGTCCAAGATCAGGCAGCCCCATTCTATATTTTAACTAATTCAGTTTGTGATTTTATTTTCATGTCCATATAGTTTTTATTTAACATATTAATATGGTGTATTAGTTGACTCCACGTTACTATAATGAAATCCCTGAGACTACTAATTCATGTGAAGGCTTATTTTGACTCATTGTTCTGAAGATTCTAGTCCAAGATCAGGCAGCCCTCTATCATTCAGGAGCACATAGTGGAACAAACTTTTTTACATTTCACCAGCCAAGAAGCAGAGAGGAGAGAGAGAGAGAATGGACTGGGGTCCTACGGTCCCCTTAAGGAGCATGTTCTCAACGGTCTAAGAACCTCCCACAGCACCTCCCAGCAGTGCCACCCTGGGGACCAAGTTTTTCACACATGGGCCTTTGGAGGACATTACCTATATTCAAATCATAGCATACAGTGAATTACAGTAATAGTATTTCTGAAATTTGAATGACAGTGGCATTCATGAGATAAATGCTGCTGGGTCATGGTGTATGACTTGCTTTGTCAATGTATATTTGGAGATTATTTGAAGTATATCCATGAGTAAGACCAGGATGTAATATTCCTTCTACCTTCTTCTCCTTGTATGTCTGATTTTTGTAGCAATGTAAATCTGGCCTCATAAAATTACATGGACAATTTCCCTGCCCTCTCCTTGTTTTCATATTTTTGAAAGACATTAATGATAGTAGATTCATCTATTTATAGAGTATTTTGTCAAACTCATAACATTTTGAGACTTGGTTGATATCATCAGATTTTTTAAAATACATGTTTATTGGTGCATTGTAATTATACAGCCTGATGGGGTTCAGAGTGATAGAAACACATGCACACAACCCTTGGTGTGTTTCCCTCCCAACCCCTCCCCATTCTCTTCCTCTCCCCATACATAGAATTGAGATTGGTGTTGATAATTTTTTATGTGCACATAGCATTATTTGAACTGTTTTCCGCATCAAGTCTCCTTCCCCCCGACACCCTCCTCCCTTAACCCCCTTCCACTATTCCACTGGATTTTAAACTAGCCATGCATTTTGTTTTCTCAATGGAAATAAATCAGTAATCCTTTCTATCTTCCTGAGACAGTTTTGCTAAGTTTAACTTTGCTTATAAATTATCGATTTAAACTAAATTTTCAAATGTATTAACATATGGATGCTTATGATATGCTCCTGTTGCCTCTCAAATTCTAAATACATTTTTTTACTGTATTCCATTTTAAATTCCGATAATGGTACAATCATTTTTTTCTCTCCATTTTCTAAATAATCCTTATGAAAGTTTGTCTGCTTTATCAACCTTTTCAAAGAATGTAAATTGACTATGGCAGTCCTCATAATTGCATCGCATATTTATTCAATTCATTAATTTTTAATTTTTGTGGAGTTTATTCTGTAGCTTTTTACCTAATTTCTCATAAACACTCAGCTGTTTCTCTTTTGTAACATGAACATTGCAGTTAACAAAGTTCTTGAGTTAACTCTTTAATTATAATTTTCAATTATTGATGTCTATAGTATTTTAATTATCATGTGATTATTAGAATGTTTACACTTACATTTTGATATTTTTCTCTTACCTACTAGTTATTTGGAAGCATGTAGCATCCGATTTCCAATTTTTCTGGCATTTTAAATTTCAATTGTATGATTTACTTCTTACTTTAACTTAGAATATGCTCCGCATGATAATAGCCCTTTGAAATTTGTTGAGGCCATATTTGTAACCTCATAGATAGTCAAATTCTTGACAAAAAAGGCATACTGTCTTATTGTTGGACTCAGGATTCCATATATTTTTAATACAGAAAATTGGAAAAATCCTCTATGTCTTGACGGATGTATTATACTTGATTTAGCAATTACTGAATAATGTGTGTTATTCAGTCTTAGTATAATGCTGTTTAATTAATTCTTAATTGGCCCTTTAAATATTGTAAATTTTCTTGATTTATGTTATGACTAAAAAGGATTTATAAGTCTAGAATTGTCATGTAATTCTGCTAAACTGAAACTTCTTATGGTTCTTATGTCTGTATCTAGCAATGTCTTCTTTTACATCAGTTTAAAACTATATTTTAGTCTGTAAATGCCTGGAAAATTTTCAGTAATTTTCCACTTAAGCTTTCTGTTTTACTTTGATTTAAGCATGTCTTTTATAAGCAGTATATAATTGGATGCTGTTTTATTTATCTAGCATGGCAACATTTATCTTTTAATTATCAAGACTAATCTATATTTAGAGAGATTATTACTATACTGGAGCTTTTCTAGCATCTTATTTTGTGTGTTCGTTGTGTTCTACTTTTAGGTACTTGTTTTATTCTTTCCTGACTTCTTTAGAATTGAGTTTTTATATTTTATTCTATTTATCCTTCTATATACTTGGAAGTTATCTCATATATTTTAGATCTACTAATGACTCTTCTGGATATTTTATCAGATTTACTAAATTAGTCTTTTATAACATAGGAACCTTAGAGAATTTTAAGCATTACCCCATAATTATGATACCTTTGTCCAGAACTTAATTCTCTCTTCTGTCTTCCCCTATCATAAATTCTTATTATTGTTTTGATTTTGGAGTTTGTTTAGATTTATTCTTTTCCATATTGTTTTCTTTGCTTAATTTTTCTTTCATCTGAAGACTTTCTGAAATTATTTACTTTCTTGAAATAAGCCTTTAGAAATTCCTTTTGTGAATGGCTGTTGGTCACAAATTCTCTCTCGCTTGCTCACTCGCTTTTGTTTGAGAGTGTCATTTTGTTTGCATTTTTGACAAGTTAGTTTGATATGCAAGTATACAGATCTAAGAAGACTGTTTTCTCTCACCATCTTAAAGTTATTATTATAACCTTATTGTACTATCTTCTATGTACCATTTCTGCCCCTGAAAGTCAATATAATGTTCAAGTAATCTGTCTTGTTTTGTTTTGTTATTTGAAATTTTTAGATATTTCAGTCTAAAGGCTCATCTCAGAATAACTGGGTATGGATTTTCAAAAATTAATTCCAATTTTCGAATCAGCATATTTTCTGATCTATGGTTTGACCTCATTTCAGGAATGTAATAAGTCATTATAACTTGAAATATTCCTATTCTGCCCTCTGTATGATTTCCTCCTAGAACTCTGATTAGATCCATAGCAGGCATTATCATTATCTTCCCTGTATCTCTCAACATCTCTTTGTATCTCTGTGTTGCGTTCTCGGTATTTTATTGGATGTGGCTTTGATCCTCTTCTTCTTTTATCTAAATCAAGTCTTCTCTTTAATAAATATATTGGGGTTTAAATTTCAGATATAAATTTATTCCAGGAAACGTATTTGGTTCTTATGGAGCATGAAAGGGAGGGAAGGAGGAGGGAATAGGGTGGGATTGAAAGGAGGCTAAATGTGCAATGTGTGCATGTATGATGTTCATACCCTGACATATATCAAAATGTATAATTACAATGCAACAATAAATGAACATAAAAAGTTAAAAAAATAAAAATACCTTTTAATTTTTATATTACCTTTTGTTATTCCTATATGTCTTTTATTGATTTAAAAGTTTTCTACTCAGATTACTTGGGATGTCTAGGGTTAGAGAAAATTTCTATAGAAAGTCTTTGTGTTTGGTTTTGTTTCACTTCTGGAAGAGTTATTAAACCAGGACCACTATAAACAATTTTTTTAGTGTGAGGATTTCAGCAAATTAGAAAATGAGAATTTAAACTTGGTAATGATCTTTGACTGTTTTATGTAATCACATGGTCACTGAAGACTTTTTTCCTCTCCATAATAATTATGGTGAAAAGAAATTTCTTGTCATCTGTTTTGCGGGCAGACATTTTTCCTAGTCTATTATTTTCCTAGATGTATGGGTTTTGGAGGTTGTGGCTCTTTGCAGAGTTTTCTACTCCATTTCCCATTCTGAAGAGACTCAGGTATCTTTTGTTATTTTATTTTTTTACCTATGTGATCCTTAAAGGGCAAAGCTCTAGATTACTACGCTTTACCTAACTCACCAGGGCAGGCCTGAGCTTTCTTTTCATATAACCATTCTGGATTTGATTCCATAAAGGTTTTTCAGCTTCTGAGGGTATCTCCTATATTTTTTTCTTTTTGGTGATATTATCTATGTACCGAGATGAGATTTTGAAATAAGATCTTATGAATATATTTAGGTATTTTGTAGAACAAGAAATTGGGAATATCCAGAATTTCATATTGCTGAATGAAGAAGCCAGCACAGTAGTCTTCTACTCATTTTTGGCTACTAAGTTTTAGCAGAAAGCATCAACGAATAGAACACATGAGATAAAATTTGTTCTAGTTATTATGGCATGGAGAGGATTCACTGTGTACTAGCTCCCGACCATCATCCATGTACCATTAGAGGAAACTAACACAGGCTGTCAAAGGAGAACAATAGAAGAGACCCATTGGGAAATCTTTCACATTTCTAAAATTCAAATTGCAAAAAACATTGAGAATATATCCAACTATTTAGTATGGGCCTGCCCATCTTCATTTGAGAATACCATGGATTTACTGTGCTTCTGGACCATAACACTATGGATCTGAACAGAAGAACAGAAGGTGTTAGCAAATCTTATCTGCAAGTTTTAGGGCAAAAGCCAATTCCCTTTTGAGAAGGCATACCTTACAGGATATCTGGATCCTGAAAAAAATGCTGTGCAAAGGATCGAGGCACTTTTTCTTTTCCTAGAAGACATATGGATACCTGCTTCCTGCAATTTCAATAGCTTTCCATCCCGATGAAACAACAGCATGGATACCAAGATTTACCTGCATTTTATACCCATCAAATCAATATAAGAAGATGAGGGTAAAAATTCTGCTGCTTCTGTGGAATGAGAATGAACCATGTTTTACAGTAATGCCAATAAGATGAGCAAAAGAGAAAATGCTGAGACTTTTTATTTAGGAGCTCTATCCTAAATGGGGTGTGCATAAGATACCAAGTATTAAGATGTGCTGAAGTTATAAGAAAGTCTTGTTGGTATGAGAGGCAGGAAGGGTCTTTTACTCCCAGGGAAGCTAGCTATTTCATGCATGCTGTACATTCGAGTGTAGTCTGATGCGCCTTGCACACAGTTGTTCATTTTAAACAGCAAAAATAAAGCCAGTATCATTCAGGAGACCACCGAAACCTCCGAGCTCATTTTAAAACTGACTTAATGAGAATCAAAGCATAAGAGGTGGATAACTAAAATATAAAGTTTATGGTGTTCCTCTTCAGAAGAATCGATTAGAAACTCCAAGAAAAAACATCCAAGGAGTCAATTTGGTCTTCACCCATTTTTTTTCGGTCAGATCCTTCAGCTTCCCTGACACTGCCTAACATTGTCTTCAGTTGCGGAAATTGATACTTCATCCTGGTGTGACCCACCTTCTTTCATCCTCATTTATTTTCTATTATCTGTTTCTCAATTTAAGCAATGACTTGGGAATTTGACTAAAGCAATAGGTAATTCGAAAAAAGCTCAAATCCAAATGATTAACTTCTCAAGGGAAATTAAATAATGTAGAAAATAAACCTATTATAGGAATTTTAGAGTCATAGCCTTTTTTTTTCCTGGTAAGCCACATTAATGGGAAGAATAAGTAGACAGGTTCTAAAATGTTTAATATAATGATTTATCTATTTACTCTTATTTTGCTCTTTTTAAAAAAATTTCCTCCATTTACTCATTCTTTGTCATCTTCTGTTACATTCTAGGCATTACCTTTCTTTTAGTGCTGCTGATGTCACACGAGTCCTGTGATGAACTATCTGGCTGTGCCCCTGTGGGGAAGTTTGAGCCACTGGCCAGATTCAAGGCTTGTGAAGATCTCAATTTTGTCCCCGTGAAACCTTTCCTTGGCTCCTCTTGTCCCTCCCTTGTTACTGGTATGTTACTGTCCTGGATTGACTTTAAGTAGAAAAACAAACAAATGAACCATCAGCTGGAAAACACAGACATCCACAGGGTATCCACAAATTCTTCCAGCACAGCATAGCTCCCCACTTGTCTCTCTCCCAGTGTTAGATTCTCTATGACATCCATCATGATCTCAACTTGCATTTTCATTTGCTTGCTCGTTGATGGTCTGTGGGATCCGGCTAGAATGGAAATTCCAAGCGACCTGGAGCTTTCTCTGTTTTCTTCACCTTCTGGAATAGCTATGCCAATAATAGAGCCCATTACAGGGTGTGCAATCAAAGTTCTTTGTTGAATAAATGAATGGCTGGGGACAGAGGGATGGGAGCCAGGGACTCACTTTAAATGACTCCATAGAAGATGAGAGACTTGGCAGTGCTGCTAAATCATGCTGCCAGTGGAAGATCCCAGACACTCTTCTGGCCAGTTCAAGCAATGTTATTTGGAAATTAGTTAAGACATATATTTTAAAAAAATGTTGATGCTCCTGTCTCTCTTTTCCAAAAATATGTAAATAATTGGTCATCAAATGAAAGGTGACTGCATTTCCCGTAATGATCTTAAACTCTGTAGATGTGCTGTATAGAAATGATAAACATGATACAAAACTCTGTCACCTCTTTTAATTCATGTTTGAAAAACTGACATTTAGAGTAAGCCCCTAGGTATAAAAGTAGAAAAATGACTGAAGAATAAAAAATGAGAAGTAATTATATACACAGAAATGGTACCTATTAATCTGCATATTTTACCTGTTGTTCTTGTAATGTAAAGGTTTGGAACTGTATAGGCCTTGTGGCTTTAAATATGATCATAATGATGATGATGATGATGGTAATAATAGTAATATTTGAGTTTATAAATTTTGTTTCACATCTATAAATTTATACTAATTATTGCATACCTACTTGACAGGAAAGGTAATAAATTAAGGCAGGTTTACCACCATCATACCTTGCAAATCTTGTTAGTGGTCCACCTGACACATGATTTTCATTTTAAAGCCTTCTAACAGAAAAAAGAAGATGTAGGATTTAAGGACCATTAAGGAATAAGATATCTTTAAATCATATGAATGTCTAAATAAGTATTAATTCAATGGTTGTGAATCTTAAGATAATTGTTAAAGAATATTTTTAAAATATGGAGACACAACACAAAATTTTAACACAATGAAAGTGAAAGGCCCCCGCCCCAATTTAAACAAATATGTGATGGTAATGGGTTCAGGACAGCAAGCTAAGAATTTTGTCTTGATTTAGGGAGGAATTGGAATCCTTCGAAACACTGGGAATATGTGTATTCATTTCCTAGGACTGCCATATTGAATTACCACAAATTGGATCACTTAAACTAGAGGAATTCATCCTTTCACAACTCTGGAGGCTGGAAATCCAAAATCAAGGTGTCAGCAGTACTGGTTCCTTTCAAAGGTTGTGAAGAATACATACATTCCTAGCCTCTCTACTAGAATTTTGTGGCAGCCAGCAATTCTTGGTGCTCCATGGTTCATAGACACATCCTGTTGGTCTCCACCTCCATCATTACATGAGCTTCCTGCCTGTGTATCCATCTCTGACTCTTTTAAAGACATACATCATTGGACTTAGAGCTTAGCCTAATCCAAAAGGAAATCATCCTGAGATCCTTATGGAAATTATATCTGCAAATATCCATTTTCCAAATAAGCTTGAATTCACAGGTTCTGGGTGTACATTTCTCTGGGGTGGTCACAATTCAACCCACTACAATGTGTTAATATTTATTTAAAGAAAATAGCAAATGTTTTGAATACCTACAATAAATCAAATACTTGATGCTCTGTATTATTGGACATGGCCTCCCGATCGCCCTAACAATGAGCTGTTACTCTCATTTTCCTGATTAGGAAGCGTGCTGCAGATAGCACAGGTAATGGCAGAGATGGGGTTAGAACCTCTGTCTGGCTCTAGAGTTTGGGCTCTTAACCAATTATGTTTTTCATTCAAATGCTATAAATTAATAGCATCTAAGAAGATCACTGGACTTTATGATCTCCAAACAACTGGAAAAAGTTAAACTGCAACAAGGTATACTCCCATCTCTTATATTATAAAAATAAAGAGAAAGAATAGAAAAGAAATCATGGTTGATATAAATTAAAGTAAAATAGAAAAATTTAAAGAAAACAGAAAGATAACTTAAATTCTGACAACCTATTTTTCAAGACAAAGCTAAGATAAATGACATGGAAATGCCAGAAGTGAAATGATGGAAAGAGATATGACAGTCACATTTTCACAAAAATAAGTGTTTGCAACATTCGTTATAAATTGACCACGAAATATTTTTAAATGTACATCGGACCATGTCATTTTTACGTTTGGAGCTCTCTAATGGCTTCTTGCTGAATTTGAATAAAACACCAGCTCCTTCGATGACCTACAAAGTCACAAATCATCTTCTTGGTTCCTGACGCTTTTTATACCTCGTTGCCTTCTCTCCAGATTTCCCGAATGCTCTGTGTTCTGAGTCTACTGAGATATTAGCTACCCAAACTTGTCTGCGCGCTTGCTCTTCTCTCTGCCTAAAATGATCGTTCTCTGACATCCCCTTTGACTTGGTTTCCTATTCATCATTCAGACCCCAGGTCGCAGGGCACTTCTTGAGGGGGTGTCCTCCCCACACTATCTGAAGTGATCACCATTGTGCTCCATCACTTTTCCTTAACTGTTTCCTTCCTAATATTTCAACAACTTGATTGCCTGTAAAGGCTATATACAATTGCTCACAGTCATTCACTCTGACCTATTAAATGACACCCCCACCTCTTCTCCTTAGTGGCACCAAACTAATCCAGGCCCCAAGAATGCAGGAAGCTTTGTACAGGTTGGCACCTGAGGTCAGTCTTTGAAGATGAACAAGGTTTGGGCTTTAAATTGAGTACATAATGGCAATTGGTACATGCAATTTTAGAGAATTTAAATGTGTATACAGATATTGATAATATGGAAAGCAGTTGCGACATTGTTGACTCTCAGTTTTACCGTTGAAAATCACCAACAGTGCTATTCTGAGTATCATCTGTTGACTCTACATGGCGTCTTTTTTCCCCAACTGCTTGATGCCTTAACAGCGGACCACATCAAAAGGCTCTCTTATTTTCTGGCTTCCATTTGAAAAGGAAGGAGAGATTGGCAATGAATCCAGCCTGGGGAGAAAACACTCTCCTATGAGGTCTCCTTACACCCTGCCCTCACCTTTGTAAAGAGTTCTTTTTTATTAAATTCCACTCAAATTAGTTCAAATGTGCCATTTGTTTCTTGCTGGGACACTGACTAATACACATGTATTTCCTTTGAGCATTTCCAAATGCCAGGAGTACGTACTTCATTTTGTTTCCCCTACAATTATTAATTGTGTGTCTACATGTGTCAGGCACTGCGATAGACCATGGGGATACTGCAGTGAGCAAAGTAGATGAAAATCATTGCCCTGTGAAGCCTGCATGCTAGGTGGGGATGACAGCAAACAACAAATATGCAAAATCATATGAGGCAAAGCTGTAAGTATTCTGTAGAAAGATAAAGCAGAGAAGAGGGATAGCAATATTGAGGGGGAGGAATTTAAAGCGAGTTGTTCAGGGAAGGCCCTATGGAGAATGTTATATTTAAACAAAGGCATGAAAAGTGTAAGAAGCCAGTTGTGAAGATTTCTTGGAAAAGAGCACACAGACAGAGAGAATAGCAAATGCAACCGGTGCAAAACAAAAGTAGCCATGAGGAGGCCAGAAGGAGAGAGGAGAGTGAGTAGGAAGAAGAGGTGAGGAGGATGGGTCTTTAGGACCTAAACAGCTACTGTAAGGACCATGGATTCCACTCGGAGTGGAAGGAAGTGGGGCATTGCAGAATCAGGGCTGTGCCACAATTTAATTTACACCTTAAATTTGTTTTGTATTTGTTTGTTTTATAGTTGGTGTGTGCTGCATGTGTGTTTTAGAATACAGGTGGCCAAGCGATGTTGTCGATAAAATTTATTTGGGAAGAAAATAGCAATGATCCCAGCAAATTAAAATGATGACAAAATCCAAACTGGTGGCCAAGGAGTTAGTGACAGCATGGTATGAATATATTTAAGCTATATTATGAGGGTTATATTATGAGGATAGACTCAATATAATTTACAGTAGGTTCACTTATTTAAAACATATTTGTTAAGTGTCTACTATGGTTTAGGAGTTATGCTAGGTACTTAGGATAGAACATAAGCAAAACATAGATGCCTGACCCTCTAGAACCTAAATATAATGATGGTATGCAGGCAGTAGACATTGAAAAAATAAACAGATAAACTACAAATAATATCATGAGTTATTGAATCCTGTGAAAAAAAGGAGTAGAAAGAAGAAGAGTAACAGGGATAAGGTCAAGTCATAAATGGGCAGGATGAGTCACATTGAGTCCATGACAGTGATGTTTGAACAAAAACTTAAAAGAAGAAAGGAAATTTGCCATGCCATGAAGATATTATGGGAAAGAAGCCTCTAGGCAGAGAGAGCGTCTATAGAAAAGCCACAGGATAGATGTGCACCTGAGGTTTGAGGAGCCATGAGAAGGCTGAAGTGGGTGGAACAGAATCAGTAAGGGACAGGTGTTAGGAGAGGACCTGAGAGAAGTAGCAGGTTACATGCGACCCAGGGCCTTGTGAGCCATTGGAGGATGTGGGCTCATACTAAGTGTAAAGAGAGCCACTGCAGGGCTTTGTGTAGAGGTGTGGTATGGTCCATCCATTGCTTTAACAGGATGACTCAAGTTACAATACTGAGAATAGGGTTGGGTGCTAAGGTTTGAAGCAAATAGACCTGCTATAAAGTGGAATGTGTGAAAAAGATAGGCTCTCCAGATGAAGTGGCCATTTAAAGATGTAGAAAGACTGGGCAGAAAGTAGGTAACAGGCAGGGTTGAAAGAAGATTAGGGTCTCAGCTTGGACATGATAAAGTTGAAATGACTAATAGAGATTCGTGCTTCACTTTTTATCATCCCCCCCATATGAAGAGACTTCTGGGGTCTATCATTCCAATGACTATGTTATATAACAGATGAGGCTAGAAAAAGGCCTGGTCATGTTCAGCTTCGCCAGCCCATATTTTTCCCTTATTTGGGGGAACCACTTAATGTGCAGGAAAAAAAAATGCATTCTCTAATTCTTTGTAATGTAGGTTTGAAAGAGGCAAACACCTGCTAAGGTGTCTATGTCTGTACAGTAATTGTGTTTGACTATATAAGTAAACTTCAATCTTTGATGAAGTGTTAGCAGCTCTTGTTTGCTGCAGTTCCACGGCTATTTTCTTATACAGTGATGATCTGAATCTCCATATGATCGTCCCCTGTCAATCTGTCAATCCTTTTGAAACCTAGAATGGTGAAGGAATGCTATTATTTCTCTTCTTCAATCTAAAGATTTTTAAAGTGAATATAGAGTGAATTTTACACTAAGGATTATTATTAAGGGGCAACCTTCACATCCAAGTCTTCTCAATTTTGAAGGTAAAATTGAATTTGACCTTTAACTAAAGATCAATTCCACC
Organism: Glis glis; assembly: GCA_004027185.1. Classification (NCBI taxonomy): domain Eukaryota; kingdom Metazoa; phylum Chordata; class Mammalia; order Rodentia; family Gliridae; genus Glis; species Glis glis. The sequence goes on from PVJS01005499.1 coordinate 35,028, forward strand.
GGGTAACCAATTTGGACTGATTCCACTGGAGATCACCTAAGAGTATTCTGGCATTGTAAATGGCCATTAAAAGCCATCAGCGCTATAATTCTTTTAGAAACAGATAGTTATGTGAGAGTCATATGATGGTTATTGCTTTATGATTTAGATATTATTTAATGAATAGTTGGAAATATCTATCAAGTCTAACTTGACAAAAGAGGACAGAGAGGACCTCTCTCTCAGCCAAGACTACTTGGGAAAAAAGTGCTGTAATTTCTGAAACCATACCTTTCAAACTGACAATATTAGCACATTATCCATTTGCTTTACATCTTTCATTTAAAATTATCAAAACACTTTGCAGTGCTTACTTTCAGTATTATGTCTAACTAAAGGCACAGCTAGAGATAATTAGGATTTTCCATCACCCCCATCAGCGATCACTCTAAGTCAGGGGTTTTAGCTTGTTTTGTGTCATGGACCATTTTGACCGTCTTTTGAAGCCTTTTCAGAACAATGGTTTTAAATATATGAAAGCCCATGAAAGACTCACTGAAATACAACTTGCCTTCTTTCAAGTCTACCCACTTTTTTCATTTTGCCTAAATCTTACTTTTGTTTTCAATGAAAATAGCATTATTATATTAATGACTTAACATTGGCCTATCAAATTTTTATTTTATCTATACTCTTCATAAAGTGTCATAAAAATACTTTACTTGTAAAAATCTCATGGCTAGTGTAAACAAATAAATATTAGATGGGTTGAGTTTGTTTATGGTCCTATTGACTTTAGTTCCTATAAAGTGATGCTTCTGATAGTTTATAGTTTACAGGGAACATAATTGTATATTTTTCTCTAAATATGTGTCCATTTCTTGAGCACATTGTTGTGGGCCTTGGGACTATTCAAGATACCAGGGATTCGATCTTGAATGAGATAAAAAGCAAAGAAAAATCAGAGGAAGGAAAGAAGAAAGAGGGGAGGGAGGGAGGGAAAGAGAAAAAGAGGAAGGAAAGGGAAAGAATATAATGTTGAAGCACCTTGAAGAGATTAAAAGTAATAGGAGCTGAGAGATATAGGTAGTCAGGAAAGGATTCATTGATTTGTGAATGGAGAAATTAATATATAAGTTTGAAAAATAGTGAATTGTTGATTAAAATGATTTTTCTTGAACAAAGCATACTTATGTTCACATGCAAAGGCAAGTGTTTTTCCTTAGATTAGAAAGAAGGAGCTCTCTATATCTGCCTTTCACAATGAGGACAATATTGAAGTCATCCACTGCAGTCGTGCCTGGCAAAATTGAAGCAGTGGCTGCCCCACCCCCAGCCTCAGTAAGGAGGTGTCTGGAGAGGAAGTGGGCAGGCTCTCAGGAGCACTTAACGTGGGTATGTCCCTCCATGATTTCAGCTATGTTCAAAGAACCTGCACTAGCACATTTTAGTCTTCCCTTCAGCCCAGATATTTGTGCTTCTGAAAGTCAACACTCACATAAAATGGTAGTGGTCATGCTCCCCTCTGAAACCCGTAGGGAAGAGTCTTTCCTTGGTTCTTCTAGCTTCTGATAATTTGCTGACAATCCTTGGCATGCAACTTCAGCACTTTGATTTCTGGCTCTGTCATCCTGTGGTGTCCTCCCTTCCTGCATCTGTGTCTTCATTTAGTCTTCTGATAAAAGCAATAGTCCTATTGGATTAAGAGCCGATCCTACTCTAGTGTGACTTCATCTTAATTAATTGCATTCACAGTGATAAGATCACATTCCGAAGTTTTAATGCTTAGGATGTCACCATATATCTTGGAGGGACACAATTCAAACCACAACAGTCATTTCTAAAGTTCACACAAAAATTTGAAGTGCTTAGTAACTGAACAGAGTAGAAAGGGTACACAGCCTAGCAATTTAGATTACTAATTATTTAACTTTTCCCACTACCATTTGTTACACTATTGGTCACAGCAAGGTTGCTAAAATGTCTCATTCCATTTTCTCGGGTATAAAATGGTAGTATCGTCTATTTTGCAGACTGTTGTAAAGAGAAATAATGTAAATAAAATGGGAGTACATAGAAATTCAAATTCCTGTTCAATTGATATTATAATTATTTTTGACATTTAAAAGCTAACCACCAGCCTAACGAGGGAGGAACTGCAAAGTTGTCCATCCTTAGGAAAAAATAGGGTCCCCACTAAAAATTTTACTTCAGAGAAAAAAAACGATATGTTTTTCTATGTTAAGTTTAGAACTCCATATTAAGATGTGTCCTAATATACTTCGAAAGCAGGTTGAATTGACTCAAATCCATTGATGACATATAAAGTTCTAGAATCACTAATTAGAAAAAAAGTATCCTACTGGTTGACCTGAAAGATAATAGTCATTGTAGCTGCCAAAGAGAGATCAGTATTTTCTAAAATATTACTCGTCTTGGAGTAAAAGCCTGGCCTGTAATTAAGAACATACTTCTCAGCAAGGCATGGGCCGACTATTCATTATCAATTATGTCCACCCCTGGTAGTCTATCATAGCAGCTAGCTCTTTCCCTTATAGCATCTATCCATTTATAATTGTATATCTAAGTGTGTGTTAACTTGTTTGGTATTTGTTCTCCACAGTAGGTTTTAAGTGCCTAGAAAATAGAGACTATGTCTCTCGCTTGGAGCACTGACTGTCACAGAGCCAGGACTCAATAAATATCAGTTTAATGAGTAAGTGGATTGTTGAGTTTATGGATGAATAAAAACACTATTACTCTTTCCAAATATTCTCATTTGACAGATTTCTCTTCAGCAAATATAACATGATAAATTGTACATTTATTTGCATGTCCACTACATGGAGCTGTTACATAAATCCATAGGCCCTTGTTGGCATAATGCTTTAAAATTTCCAGCAATGATAGAGTTTGAACATCAAGGATACCTGCAACTTCTTTCTCTTGTGTACAAGGGAATGTGGACATCAGAGATGTGGAGATGGAAAACCGAATAAGCAGAAAAGTGAAACTAACACTCCAAAAAGAATAGAGCAGAAGAAAGTGAAAATAAATTTGAAAAAGCTGAAGAAGATAAAGGTACAAGTCAAAGACAAACTGAGCTAAAGCCCCAAAAATATGAACTGATAAACATGAGTATGTAAGTGAGCCAGGTTAACAACAACTTACCTATCATTTCACATTTTCACAGCTTGGCCCAAAGTAACATGTTCTACCTATTTCTATTAATGAACTCAGTCAGTACTCCCAGTGGATCTCTACCTTGTAACATTTGTCTCTTCTCTCTGCATAGAACACCCCCACGTGTCTATCCACTAGTTGATTCATTTATTCATCTCTGAAACCCCACTGAGGTGGCAGTTTTTCCCTTCCTATTTTTATCAGCTGAAGAAGTTGAGACTCAGAGGCAGACAGACAATTCAAGTTCACACAATTAGTGACATCACAAGGAAGAGAACACAATAGGAGAGCGCCTCCCACAGCATTCCATCTATGATTTGTCGCATCCTTGGCTGTAAGACTGGATGTAGTGTTTGTTATCCATCAAATGAGCCAGACCATGTCACCCTGGGTCCACATAAGGAACAGGAAATTATAGCAGTGGAGACTAATCCAGGGCATGGTAGTTACTCTCAAAACAGATGCAACATTATACAGCTGTCTGGTATATTTCTCTCTTCCCAAGTATGCAGAATGAAGTAGACAGGAGAAGCTCAAAGCAGTCAATTGATACAAAAATGGCCCCAAAGTATGACACATTGAATAATAGGATATATTTACAGAGTACACACAAAAATAAAATTGGGTGAGCAAATTTCTATTCGACCATGATGTGATTTGCACGCAGTACAAAAAGGTTTTACAGTAAGGAGATGATTTCCTTTTTGCTTTTAATTCTGAAAATAATACTCATTACTGTTAATATGAACCTATCAGGGGAAAATATGCCCATGAGTTTCCAAAAGAGATTCAACAGTGTTTTTAATTTAGATGAGTAGTATAGTTGCATAATATGGAAATCAATATTTATTAGTTATTAAAACATTTCATTCAAATTTGACATTTAAGTGATTACAAGATTTTTGGCATGTTCCTTCATTTAATTTATTTGGAGATTTGAATAGGTGCTTATAAACCACAGGAATTATTTAGGAAATACATCTAGAGGCATGCACTCCCTCTACCTAAGACTAAGGGGAATAAGTTAAATTAAACAAGTTGGCAATAAGGATATTGTTTTATCCTCCCATGTAATGGCTGGTTTCATGAACAGTTAAGAAAACAATAAACTAGAAGGTGCTCATATCTCAATAATTTTTAAGAAAAAAATCTATTTCTATGGAACATAAAAATTAAAGAATTAGGGAAATATTATAAGCAAAAAAGGTTCTTACAACAAAAAATTCCCTGATAATTTTGCTCTCTAAGATATAAAGAATAATTTTTGCTGTATAAATATTTCTGCATTCATATTGAGTTTCCTAGGTTGTAAAACACATTAAATGGGTCATATATACATAGACATGCATACATGTATGCCCAAAGAAAGAGGAATATATATATAATATATAAATATATATATACACATGGATAAAGAAATATATATACACATGTAAATGTACAGTTACTCTTCAACTTACGATGGGGTTACATCCTGACAAATTAATCATAAATCAAAAATATCACAAGTTGAAAATGCACTTAATACATCTGTCTAATATCATAGTTTAGCAATATGGTACACTGTGAAGAATTTAGTTATTTCTGCTAAATACATATAGTAGAGTTGAAAAATCTTAAGTTGAATCATTAGGGGACCCCCTATATAAAGATATATGTAGATAGATCAGTATATATAGATAGATAGATAGATAGATGTGTGTGTGTATAATATATACAAGATACACATTATATATCATATATAGTACAAATACAATTTAATATAACTACATATTGATTTATAATAAATTCATATGTATTTAAATATGATTTATATGAATATATATGTATGTATATTTGTATATACATAATCTGGTTGAAATATCTTCAAGGGAGAAAACTCTTATCACTTCCTCATTTTGCCTTCTGATACTTTCAGCTGCTCATATATTTATTTGTTTACTTCATGAACCCTATTGACATCCATTTTTGGTTGCTTCAAGTATAAAGCAAAATGAAACAAACAAAATCAAGACCCAATTCCTGTCTTCAAGAAATACAGTTACTGTGAGGAGGCACAGTATATGTAAATGATATAATGTAAATGCTTTGAGAAAAATGTGAAATATTGAAAATGGAGTTGAAGTTGAAAGGAGAGAAATTTTTTTTCTGGCAAGGGAAGGTCATGGTATGGGAAAAATTTTTGAGAGCGGATGCTGTTGGTTGGAGGGGTGTCAGGCCAAAAGCTCAGAGACTCGACCACTTGGGCCCTGGCAGAACTGCAATACCTGTTCCATGACTCAAATTGAAAATAAAAATGTTTAAAGATAAGTGAAACTAAGTGATTAAAAACAAAGCAGGAGCAAATATATTCCCAGGTAAATGTCAGGTAAGCAGAGGTCATAATAGTGACATCCAGTCAAATAAAATTTGAGGCAAAGGCATTTTATAAGACACAAACAGCCACTTTATAGTAATAATGAGTATAACTCATAATAATATAAGTGTCAGAGAGCAAATAAAATTTGCTCAAAATATACAGAGAAGTTAAAATGTAATATTTATGGGAATCAGCAGAATACTTATCAATGTCTTTGACAAATCTCATTAGTAAAAGTTAAGAAATGGACAATTGAATTGAATAGATACTTCACAAAAGAAGAGATACAAATGGCCAATAAATACATGAAAAAATTTTCACCATCATTAGCCTGGAGATTCCATCTAACTCCAATCAGAATGGCAATTATCAAGAAGTCAAAAAACAATAAATGTTAGCGAAGATGTGGGGAAATTGGAACTCTTCTACACTGTTGGTGAGATTGCAAACTAGTTCAGCCTCTATGGAAATCAGTGTGAAGATTCCTCAGAAAACTGGGAATGGATCCACCATATAATCCAGCTGTACCACTCCTGAATATCTTTCCAAAGGGGCCGAAATCAGAGAACTACAATAATATATGCATACCCATGTTCATAGTAGCATTATTCACAATAGCCAAATTATGGAACCAACTTAGGTGTCCATCAACAGATGAATGGATTAAAAAATTATAGGATATACACACAATGGAATTCTACTCAGCAGTAAAGAAGAACAAAATTATGTCATTTGCAAGAAAATGGAAGAACCTGGAGAACATTATGTTAAGTGAGATTAACCAATCACAGAAAGTGAAGGGTCATATCTTTCCTCTAGTATGTGCAAGCTATTGGGATACCAGAGGGCCTCCAGATAATGGAGGAGAAACCTCAATGGAGCCAGGAAGGTGCTCTAAGGGAAGGGTAGAGGGAAGGGTGAGGTTCATTAATGGAATTACTACCATCAACTATGTGTACATATGTGAAAATACCAATGTCAATCTCAGTAGTCTGTATTGGGAAGGGGGGATATGGGGAGGTGGGGGGGCAGAGACTTCCAAGTGCTGTGCATGTATGTCATTGTCAACATGATTTACATTATGATGTGAGACTATAATGCACCAATAAAATCATATTAAAATAGAATAGTCAAAGCTGGCAATGTTAATTGAGACAGGGAATTAAAGTGAAGGAAGTCACAACTGCAGACAGGACTGCAGCATGAGAAATAAGAAAGATTAGATTAAGTGTGTAGGCAAAGTCTTTTTAATGTAAAATCACTATACACTAAAAATTGGAAAACACAAAAGGGATAGAATATAAAAATTGAATTAAGTGTCAAGATTAAGATCTAAAAATCATAGCAGACAAATGTGATGATTAATCTCAGGTGTCCACTTGACTGGATGAAGGAATGCCTAGAGAAGTGGTAAAGCACTACTTCTGAGTGTGCCTCTGACGTGTTTCCACAGGAGATTGGAGTGTGAGTTGGTGTGGACTGAATGGGGAATCTCCCTCCATCCTCAATGTGGGTGGATACCATCCAATAAACTGGGACCCATATAGAACAAAAAGGCAGAGAAGTTTTTCTTTGCTCTCTTCTGGGGCTGGGGGAGACTCTCTTTCTGGACATCAGAACTTCAGTTTCTCCAGCCTTTGGACTCCAAGACTCACACCAGTGACCCCTTGAGATTTTGGACCTTTGTCATTGGACAGAGAATTACCATCAGATTTCTTGGTCTTGAGGCTTTTAGACTTGGACAAAGACACAAACCAACATCCCAGGGTCAGTAGCTTGCAGGTGGCCTGTTGTGGAACTTTTTGGTCTTCATAATCACAGGAGCCAATTCTCTTAATAAATCTCCTCTTATGTATCTATCATCTATCTATCATCTATCTATCATCTATCTATCTTCTATCATCTATCTATCTATATCATCTATCTATCTATCTTATTGGTTCTGCCTGTAGAGAACCTGGACACAACAAATAACAATAATGAAACTTGAAAAAAATAAATATATATATCTCCCCAAAAATGATGCCAGGGAAAGATGATTTAGATGTTTTGGTGGAAAAGTTAAGTAAAAAATCATTCTTTTGTTATTAAAAGTTCTGGAACATAGACAGTACTTTATGAGGCTGACAAAATATTGATCCAAAAGCCTTCAAAAATAGCATACAAAAGTACATCATATAGCAACTGTTTTTAGGATTATAGATTTGAAGATCCTCAAGAAAATACTACCCATTTATGTCTAGTATTATTTAGAAGAAGCAAAACAAGATGATGAAATGGACCCAGTCCAAAAACTTCAAGGGTGACTACATATTATATTATTTATATTAATAGATATGTTTTATATTACATGTAGCTTATATGTATACACCAAGGTTCAAAGGAGAAACCATACGAATATATTAAAAGTTGCCCAAAAACATTTGATTAAAATTAAGTGTCCAGTTCTCATAAAATTTTTGAATAGGCACTACTTTCTTACATATATATATATATATATATATATATAGTATATATAATGTATATATTTATGTATATATAAATATAAAACATATTTAACAGTGAAACAGCATAAGAGAAATAGGGGCACAAAGATTAGCAAAGAAGAAACAAAATAATCATTATTTGTAGAAATGATTTTTTTTCTCTGGACAACACAATAGATGAAATAAAGTACAATTGCAAAATAATTGAAATACTTTAAAATTATTAGAATAATTGAGTGGCTAGTTGCATCCATGTCTTCTTTATGATTGAAATGCAAATGCTTCACACTCAGTATTTAACGATGTCTCATTATCCACCTTCCCAAGAAATTCTTATCCCTTCAGTTTCTTGCTAATGGCAGATCTCCATTTCCTTTTTTTCCTCATTAATCCTCCATATTTATTAGAGAGATGCATTTCAACCCCAACTTTGCCTGATCTCATTCATTCTGTCTGGTCTTCACTACAACTTGACTCATCCTAGAGGATCCCAGTTTCTGTCAAGTAGCGGCTGTTGTTTCTACACGCTTTCAAAACATCTCAAGGTGTGGATTCAGAGCTCTACTCCTCTATCATGCTTCTTCTTACCCATGTGCCTTCACCTCCATAAAGAAAAACCAAAGCAACTCAATAATCTCTTCCACTGAAGCACATGCCATCTAGCTAAGCCATTGTGTACCCACCCACCCTAGCTGGCATTCACAAATATCTGCACAATATGGCATCATTTAGTCCATTCCAATGTAAAAACTGTCCCTATTCCTACCCAAGGTTCACCTCTCAAGTTGTTTGCCAAATCCCTTTGGCTCCTTCCCCTCCAAGGCTTTGCTTTGGTATCTATCAATTGATAGTTGGTCTAATGGAGACAACTATCGATGGACTGTTGGATTCGAATCATGGTTCCTCACTAAATTTAGTCAGTGATCACACATAGGTGACTTACCCTCTTTGTGCTCATATCTTAACTGTAAAGATGGGGATATGAAATATTCCTATTTCACAGAATTGTAGTGAGAATTGAAAAGATAATCTTTATCAAGACCATGGAAGAGTAAGCACAATGAAAAGGACAAATAAGTTATCGCTTCACTCCTGTATGTTTCACATCACTACTTCATTTACTTTGCACAAATGCCTTGGGAAAAAACATCACCCCATGTTCTTCTCCAGTAACTGATATATTTTCTTTTTCATATTCAGAGCCAAACATATCAAGAAAGTCTGTATTTGGTCCCGTGTCTGTTTCTCCTTTTCACTCCACATTCTTCCAAAATCTGGATTCTGCTTTCCCAAGTCTGCTGAACCGGCTCTTGTCAATGTCAGCGATGATGGCCTTGTAGTTAAATCCAATAAATAATTTCCAGGCCTTATCTACCTGAACACTTGGCAGGGTTTGACACTATTGACTGCTCCTTCTTTCTTGAAATGCCCTCTCCCTATGACTTATCTATTACCGTGCTCTCCTTCCTTACCTTATACTTCTCTGACCGGTTCATTTTTGTCTCTTTTGTGAGCCTCTCTCTCTCTCTCTCCTTGGCCTACCCTTTAATTATTGGCAATCTTCACAACTCTGCCCTAAACCCTTTTAAATTCTTATATAAAATGATTTTCCTAGCTTATATTTTGTCTTTTCAAGGCACCAGTTTCCGGCTATAACCTGATGGATCCCAAACTGAAAAACTCCAGCTCAGATAAGGGTATGTAGGACAGTGTTTAAGAACAGGAAAGGTGGAGAAAGGAGACCTATGCTTGAGGTTTGAATTCTTATTCTGCCACTTACTGGGAGGATACCTGATAGAGAAATTATTTAAACTCATTTAAACTTCAGATCAGTTATTTGTAAAACAATGTTGAAAATACTGTAAGTAAACATATACGCATTGCTTAAGAAAATCAGTGATATATATGTATATATAAAAAAACCATCTATTTCTGATTGGCTTTACCTCTTGGTTTTTAAGTCTGTGTTTCTACTGGCTTTTGGATACCACCATTTTGTCATCCCATAAAACCACAAATTCATTGGCTTCATGTATTTTCCCAAGCTTCTTTCTTATCTTGTATTTCCTAACTCATTGAGTGACATAGTTATTCAATAAGCACCTCATTTCGAACACTTTGCTCTTTTTTTTGTTTTGTGTGTGTGTGGTGCTGGGGATTGGACCCAGAGGTATTCTACCTCTGAGCTACACCCCCAGCCCTATTTTATTTTTTTTGTGTTGAAACGGGGATTCACTAAGTTGCGGAGGGCCTTGCTTAGTGTCTGAGGCTGGCCAGAAACCTGTGATCCTCCTGTCTCAGCCTCCAAAGTACTGAGATTACAGGAGTGCACCAACACTTTCCTCTTATTTAATATATTTTTATTCTGCGGGCCGTTGTAGTTATGCCACTCTTCCCACTTATAATATTGTTTATTTATGCTGATTTCTCTTTCTTTGCTCAAACCTCCCAGAGGTTTGTTTCTTTTATTAACGTCTTCTAAGAACTAATTTTGTGTGTTGGAAAATAATTATATAATTATATATATATATATTATATAATAATTATTTTGTATTTTGGTGAGTCTTCTATTAGGATCAAATGTTCTATTTTAATACTGAGGTTTTTGTCCTACCTTCTTTATTTTATTTATTTTCTGGTACCGGGGATAAACCCAGGGGCATTCTACCTCTGAGATACATTCCCAGCCCTATTTTTTAATATACACTCCCAGCCCTATTTTTTAATATACACTCCCAGCCCTATTTTTTAATATATACTCCCAGCCCTATTTTTTAATATTTTATTTTGAAACAGGGCCTAGCTAAGTTTCTGAGGCTGGCCTCAAACCTTCGATCCTCCTGTCTCAGCCTCCCCAGTTCTGGGATTACAGGCATGTGCTACCATGTCTGACTTCCTCTTACCTTCCTTAGTTGTACACATAACTCATTAACATTCAGCCTTTCTTTATATTATATCAGCACTTAATAATTTCCTTCTAAGTAAAAGTTTTAATGTGGAGTAGTTTTTCTACCATTCAGTTACAACAATTTAAAATAATACATGAAGCCTGGCATGGTGGCATATGCCTGTAATACCAGTACTTAGACTGAGACAGGAGGATCACAGGTTCAAGACCAGCCTTAGCAACTTAGAGAGGCTCTCAGTGAGACCCTGTTTCCAAATAAGAAATAAAATAGGGCTGGGAATTGCGTGGAGGTAGAATGCCCCTGGGTTCAATGCCCAATACAATAGTAATAATAATAATAAATTAATAATAATGATACATGAGTTATTTAGAAGCATGTATGGGCATGTCTCTAACAACATTTCTGTTTATTAATAGCCCTGTGATCAGAGAATATTGTCTTTATATTGACTATATTTTGAAACATATAAAAATCTATTATGACCAGCATATAGTTTTTGTAAATGATTCAGAGATTTAAGAATTCATATTCCCTTATTTTGGGGGGTATGGCTCCATATATATCTATTAACTCTATAGTCATAACTTTCTTCGCATTTTTTTTACTTTCATTGATTATCTGTTCAAGTTTATCTGTCAAGAATTGAGAAACAGATGTTAAATTTGTCACAAGAATGAAGAACTTAACTTTTCTCAGTACCTTTTCAACATTTTACTTATTTATTTTGAGATAGTTTTATTAGGAATATAGAAATGTAATATCATTAGTTAATCCTGCTAAATATAGCCTTTTATCATTACATGGTAACAATTTATATCTCTACATGTGCTTTTGATCTTAAGATATATTTTTTCCTATTAAGAGAGTTATCTTAACTTTCTTTCAACTAACACTTCTATATCTTTTCCATCCCTTGATTTTAAGATTTTCAACTTTAATTTTTAGTCATCTCTCTATGAATAGCATCTCTGTCTCTCATATGATGAGCATAAGTCATCTATTAACTCTTGAGATTATGATGTAGCAGGTCTGTTTCTCCCACTTGACATTTTAATTTGTCTTTATTTTACCATGCTTCTTAGTTTTATAAATTTTAATGTTTTTCCTTATACATTATTTTATGACTTATTTCTTTATCTTTTGCTTCACTTATTATTATCATTATCCTTATTTTTTGGTACCGGTACTGGGGACTGAACCCAAGTGCAGTCTACATCTAATCTGTACCCCCAGCCCTATTTTTTTTAAATTTTGAAACAGGGTCTTACTAAATTTCTAAAGGCCTTACTAAGTTGCTGAGGCTGGCCTCAAGCCTGTGATTCTCTACCTCCCAAGTGCTGGGATTACAGGTGTGTGCCACCGTACCTGGCTCCTTTTTTCATCTTTTGAATTTGTATAGCCTTGAAATTTTACCATGCATATTTAGTTTTAGTAAATCTCAAATTAAATAACTTACCTCTCTTTCATAATGACTTGAGAACCACAGAACTCGTTAAGTTATATCACTCTCCTCCTGACTTGCATAATACATGTGTGCTGCATGTTAGTTTGATTTTCCTTCTTCTTTAAATATATTCTTTACAATTTTCTTTAGTTCAGTTGTTTATTTATTTTCTGTGGTAACTTCTCACTTTTGTTCATCTTTGCATGACTCTATTTCATACTTTTTTCTAAGGTTGATTTTGTTGTTGTTACTATTCTAAGTTAGCATCTTGTCCCTCAGTACTTTGAAGAAGTCTCTCTACTACTTTATTTCTATCAGTGGTGCTCTGTTTATTCATTGGCTCTTCATTTGTTGGTCATCTGTTCTTTCTATCTAGCTGTTTTTTATTTCTAAAGTATTACTTTTATTTTAGGATTTAAAAATTATTTCATTTTACTTTTTAAATTGGAGATAGTCTAATATAGTACTCACTAGAATAAGGGCTAAAAGCAGGCCACTACAAGTGACAGTGTCCAGAGGAAAATGGATCAGGAATTAGAAGCTGAGCATGTATGTCCTGTTTTACTTCCTAGCTGTGTGAGCTAAGTAAATCACACAACCTCATCATGGCCAGCACTGTCCCCCTCTCCTTTTTCAAGTGAGCATAACAGCCTCAACCTCCTGGATTGTCAAGAAGACAGACTGAAACAGCATTCAGAAACAATTAGCTCAGAGATGTGCTCGAGATTATGCTAAATCAAAAAAAGTACACCTATGTTATGGTTTGGATTTAGAATGTCCCCTAGAACTCAGAGACAAGGCAGCCCTGTTGGAGGTGGGGCTTGTTTACTGAAGAAGACTCTCTGGGGGTTTGTTGTTAGGGACTATATATGGTCCCTTCTTTCCTTGCTCTCTCTGCTTCTGGCCTCCAAGATATGAGAGCAGAGCCCTTGCATAGTCTGCCTCTCTCTCTCTCTCTCTCTCTCTCTCTCTCTTTCTCTTGTTCTCTTTCTCTCTCTCTCTCTCTCTTTCTGTTTAACTTTGCTGTGCTCTGAGCTCTACAGATGTAACCTGGCTTAATGTGGACTGAATCCTTGAAATCTCCAAAACTGTGAGCAAATACATTTTTTCCTTCTAAATTGTGGTGATTGGCTGTTTTGGACTACAGCATCGAGAAAACTGACTGAAACAACCTATTTAACCTTTAACTTGGGTCAACAGTTGGGGACTAGTACAAGATCTGCTAGTATTGTCAGGGTCCCAGGAAGTAGTCTGATAAATTAAATAAATTAATAACCAAAAGAGCTAACATTGTTAAACATCAACAGTATCTCTTAGATGGTTTTAAAAGTTTTCTCTTTGTCTTTATTCTTCTAAAGTTTTCTACAATATGTTACAGTTTTGATTCTTTGCATTTTCCTACTTGATGGACATGATGGTTCCTAGATTTGTGGATAGACATTTTCATCAATTTTATAAAGTCTATTATCTCTTTAAATATTGTGTCTCTTCTAATCTTTTCATCTGGGACTGCATTACATGTATAATGAAACTATTCACATTGCCCTTTATGTCTTACAGTCCCTTATTCATACTTTTCATCTTTTTTTCTCTTTGCTTTCTATTGATTTGCACACGCACATGCACACACACATATTCTAGTTCACTAATTCTCTCTTTAGCTATATCTATTCTGCTATTTAATCTAGTCAATTTAATTTTTATTTCAGCCATATGTTTAATTTTGGAAGTTATATAGTTTAAAACATAGCTGTTAATTTCTAATAAAATCTTGAGTGCTTTTAAGACTGCAGTTTCTATTTCATTATATCTCATGTGTACTGTTCTATATTTCCTATCTGATAGTCTCATAAACTGCAAAGATTTTTTCGTATAATTCCTTGGATTTTTATTAGTGTCGTTTGTTTTCTTTTTTCTTTCTGCTGACCTTCAGATATAATGGCTTGCTTTCCTTTTATTGGAAATCTTAAATTATAAGTTATTATATGTTTTCTGTTTGAACAATGAGAGTCTGAGCATAAATGAACATAAATTAAAGGTGCTTCAAGCTCTGTGCTAGTAGTCAAAGGGTGTCAGGTACCTGTGATCATTTTAGCCATTTCCAAGGATCTCAGCTCAGCACTGAAGATTCAAGTTTCCTTTCCTGAGTCCCTGTGGTTTCCCAATATCATCACACCATTGCTAATTTTTCAGGGGAACCTCATCAACTGTAGTTTTGCCTGGCTTTTTAACCTTAGCTTTTTGTATTCAGTCTCATTTCCTTCCTTCCTTCCTTCCTTCCTTCCTTCCTTCCTTCCTTCCTTCCCTCCCTCCCTCCCTCTACTAAGAAGAGGCAAGGCACGTGAGAACCAGCTCTACATCTAGTAAAACTGATAATGCCTCAAATGTTTCCACTGTACACTTGAGTTGTTTTACTGTCATCATTTTACTTCTTCCTCAATCTCCATTCAGCTACATATCCATATCAAGTCATCTTCCAAAGAAATGAACAAACAAAATATTTTTAAAAATCTTTATAATCTGCTATTTCTCTCCATTCCCACTGCCAATCTTCCGGTTATGATGACTAGTACCTCCTGCCTAGACTACTTGAACCATCTCCTAATTTTCTTTTTGCTCTCAGTCTGGTTCACATTCAATCCATGTCTTCCATGCAGTTCAAGCTATCTTACTAAAGTGCAAATCTAAATATATATATTGCTTAGGACTATCCAACAACCTCCTTTTTCCATCAGTTAAAAGTCCAATCTCCTTGTTATGGTTTACTCTTGACCCTGGATAAAGTGATCATGGCTTCCACTCTGATCTTATGTCTGAATATACATCCCCCACCCCAGAGCTCACATTTTATACTCCAGTAATACAAATGCTTTATCTTATTTCTCTGGGTCATATACTTTATCCCCTCTTGACCCCTTAGAATGCTATTTTATTTTATTTTATTTTATTTTATTTTGTGGTAGTAGGCATTGAACCCAGCGCCTTGTGTGTGCCAGCTAGCCCTTAGAATACTTTCTCTTCCTGATTTCCTTCCTCCTCACAGACCCTTACCCTCATCTTAGCCCCACATTGCTGACCCCAATGCTGAATAACCTCCATTGAATGAAATCTATTCATCCTACATGGCTCAATTTTAATATAACTTCCTTCAGTAAATTCCTCAACTCCCTATTAGTTTAGGCATTCATCCTAGGTGCTTCTGTGGAGCTCCATGTTTCCCTTATTATGGAACTTACCAAACTTTTGCAATTGCCCTTTATTTGTTAGGATTCCCTACTCTACTGTCCATGATAACAATTACTGTTTACTTTGTTTCTTATTGTGTCCCAGATACCTAGCCAAATACCTTGCTCTTGGATGCTCAATAAATAGTTATTGGGTAAATGAATGTAAGTAAGAATAGTTTTATATTTAGTAAGAGAAGATTTCTGAGAAAGAA
Organism: Glis glis; assembly: GCA_004027185.1. Lineage (NCBI taxonomy): Eukaryota > Metazoa > Chordata > Mammalia > Rodentia > Gliridae > Glis > Glis glis. The sequence continues at coordinate 50,827 of PVJS01005499.1, forward strand.
AAAAATGAAGTGGCCAGGTTATTCCTTCGTTCTTAGTTTTTCTTTTTATCAATCTGAAGTTCAATAAAGATTTCGTAAATAAATGCCTTGAATATAATAAGAAAGCAATATTTTTATTAAAGAGATAAAATATTTATTGGTTACAACTAGCAATGTCTTTGCACTTCTCTAAAGTTTGCAGTAAAAATAAAATTATGAAAATATCTGGTTATTTGATGTATTAAAACATTTTTCCTCACCATTTAAATACAGTGTAGGCATTATATTATCGTAGGTCCATTTTCATGCAAATCATCCTAATTGGCTTTTGAATCCTTCTATTTTCAGTTTGTCACAGAGTCCAGCTTAACCATAGTATCCCACACACTGCACCACCCACTGTCTCTATCCATTTTGTCCTGTCAGAGGCACATCAAGCAGCCTGTGAGTGTAATCACATCAAAATCGATTTTCATGGCTGAGAGAAAAATAATGGAAATTTCTCTAATGTAGTAAATGTATGTGTTCCTTTTGGTTAACCAAAATAGACTAGACATCAGACCTGTCAAAATTAAGTTTTCTTGATTCAGTGCTCTTCCACCAACTTGTATACAAATTACAAAGGCATACCGTGGAGCACCATGTTGCACTCTTGCTTCTTTTCTGGACTGTTCCTCTATATCTCTCAAATAAGCAAATTTCACCAGGCTTTCAATCTACCTGCCAACCTGGAGTTGGAATCCCCACACAACCTGCTTCATGTCAGGATGGTATTTTAAACCTATCGCTGCTTAGGTCAAAGGATTCTTCCATTATGAGATGTTCCCCAAAAGCAACAAAGGTAATATTTGAATGAACTCAGAACCAAATTCAAATACAAATTTTCTGGACATTTTCCAGATCCTCATATTTTTTTTCTATAATCATTTGAACCAAGGAACCAATTACTTAAATACCAGTGTTCATTGCTCGGAGTCATTGGTTATGATCAACCATGTTTAAATTAGAATATCCCAATGAGGTGGTCCTTCTACCTGCACTGTTTACTCTCAAAACAAATACAACTTGAAAACAATTGCAGAATTTCCTTTTATGGTCCCTTAATAAACAAAGTCAGAGTTGCATGATAATGTTGACAGTTCATTTTAACCTCATTGATCCAGATTAACTATCTACTGTTTTTCAAGAACAGCAATTCCCTACTAAACTTTGACTACCAAGATATATGCTAAATGATGGCTTATAATAATTAGTGACATTTTTCTTACTAAGAGTGGGAATGACATTCAATACATCTAGAAACTGACCCATGATATACTTCTGAAAATTGCTAACTAATAAATGAACCATTAGGTTAATAAATAAATCATTTTTAAAATTAGAATCCAGTAGCCATTTATAACCAGAAAGTAAACCAAAAACTATTTTAAGTTCTGTATGGCTAATTTATTATGCTGACACTACAGGATTTAATTTTTTTGGCCTAAGAGAAGAATGAGCATTCGCTAAAATGTGCATATCATAAAAAATGCCAACATGATTTCCAAAGAAATTCGCTAAGTATAGATACCACTATAAAAAATAAAGTAAGCTGTCATAATATCTATCCTTTTTAAAAACCAGGGTTATTTCTTAGTTCTGTTTTCTTCATTCAAAACTAATTCTTCTAGGACTCAGATGAAAACAAAATCAATTCTCAGAGTTTGGTAGTCGTGAAGAGCAATGAGAAATTGGTTTGCATGTCTGGAAATAGAAACCTCGTTAAAACTCAAATTGCTGTTTTAAACTTCTGGGATTTTTAAATAAGGTATCAGGTAACATATATGAGCAACCAGTGATTGTATTCTTTATATAATACTCATATGTGTAAATGCTATTAACTTGATTCTATAATTCACAATATTCAATGAGACTTTTTAAAATAGTACACAATATAGCATAGTAGATAAGACACTTTACTTAGAATTAACAGTTCTGTTTTACAACTTAAACATCCTGAATATGGTCCACCAAACAAATCTCTCTTAACAGTAAACAAATTCCTTTCAGCATTTCTTTTTGAATCTTAAAGAAAGTCATTTTGTTGGTGGGCACGAGAACACAGGCCTGTAATTCAGTGCTTAGGAGGCTGAGACAAGAGAATCACAGGTTTGAGGCTCAAATGCATACAGTAAGTTAGTGGGACCCTGCTTCAAAATTAAAGGTAAATTAGAGATGGGGTATAGCCCAGAGGTAGAACTACCCTGGGTTCAACCCCCAGTACCACAAAAAATAAATAAAAAGTCATTTTAAGCTCTAAATCTACATGTGTCTTACAGAATATTCTTTGCAAATCTTACATTCATATGAAATTTAAAGAAAAAATTGCCATTCTTTAAAATTTCTTTGAGGCTTTTATGATTGTAAACACCTAATGGTTGGGTTTTTTAGATATGTGATAATTAACTGCTGACTGAAATGAAATCCAAGCTGGCTTTGATAACATTCACCTCCGGAGACTGACGAAAATGTTGTAGAAAGGCCAATCTAAGCAGGTGATGAGAAATCCATCCATGCCCCCAGTAGACTTCCAACTCTCGACATCCTGGCTTCTGGGTGGCATAACTGATGTGAAACACATTAGCATAATCAATAGGGAAATTGATCCAGTACAAAGAGGAGAAGGAAGAACTGACAGAAGAGGATTTCCTTCTTGAAGTGCATATTTGAAAAACATAATTTTTGGCACAATTTCTATAACAGTAGAAATGTTTTTACTTGCTCAGACTTTCAAAATAAATCACAATCTGTAAATTTTTTCTAACTAAGCAACTGCATAAATTAACAGAATAAACTGAGATTGCTATATGATTTATTAAACTGTAGATACCTTGATGTTGTGTGTCTATATATTTCAATACATATTCAAATCACACACTACAGTCCTGGTAATGCCTGGTTAACAGCTGTGTGAGTTCAACACATCAGCATTATAACATTACATTATATGCGTTTTATGCACTTAATGAAGTTAAGTGAACATTCACTCATTTATGAGTATTCATTGAGCATTTACTCTTTGTCGAGTACACTGCTGGGTGATTTCATTTAAATTCCATATTAACTTTGAAGTTATAAGACTTGGGCATATTTCTGTTGCCTGAGTTCAACATAATTTGTTGCCTGAGTTCAAATTTCATTTTCATCACTTACTTGTGACATGAACTTGGACAAATCGCCCTACCTTTATGACACACATTTAGACCATCTGTAATATGGGTATAAGGGCATGAAATATCATGACATGATCAATTGGTGGGATTATTAAATGTGCACTATTTAAGTGTGCAAGGCAAATCTTAAGTGCGATACATGGTAACTATTATTTTCTTCACTTTACAGACCTAAACTGAGACTTAAGAATAAGACCGTGCCTGTGGGTACATAGGTAATAATAGAGAGCCAATTAGGGATTCAGAACCTATTTCCCTAAGTTGAAAGTCTTTATTGTTTCTTATCTTTTTAAAAAAGTATTCTTACTTTTATCAACATAGCTTATTCATCATTTTTAAAAGGGAAATATACTCTAAGACCTAAATCAAACACTAACAGCCCTCTTTCTTTTCCTCTCTATTCCTGATTCTGCTACCACACTAATATTTCCGTTTCAATTTTAGACATTTTTCATTACCTTTCTACTATGAAATATAGAGACTTATCACCCAAATGTCCACATTATCTATTTTACATTCTTTCATTCACCCAATATAGTGGTATCAAAATTGTTCAAATAAAGCAATTTTCAATGTTTGCATTATGACCACTAAGTAATTACTTTTCACTCCTGGGCCAACTCAAGTACTATATTTCAATTACCTTTCCTTTGCAATATTTTGGGACTTCTTTTCCAGATTTAAATAATTTTAAATACTTTTTTATTGGTGCATTGTAATTAAGGTGATAGAGGCATACATGCACACAGCATTCATTGAGCCCTCCCCCAGTTCCCACCCCATTCTCTTTCCCTCCCCACCTTCTCCTGCCCAACAAGGCGATTGACATTGTAAATTTTGTGTATGTACATCATGTCCATTGAAGTGTTTCCTTCTACAAGTCTTCCTCCCCTCTCCCTCCTTCCTCAGTTAGGTCCCCTTCCTCACTCCACTAGGGTTTCTTATCCTTTGTCTGGAGTCCCTCCTGTGTCCCAATTTCTCCCTCGCCTCCACATTTGAGGGAAAACACCTGAGATCATTAGAAATCAGAGAGATGCAAATCAAAACTACTGTGAGATTTCACTTAACCACAATTAGAATGGTGATCATTAAAAATACAAACAATAGCCGGGAGTGGTGGCGCACGCTTGTAATCCTAGTACTTGGGAGGCTGAGACTGGAGGTTCGTGGCCAGCCTCAGTTACTTAGGCCCTCCACAACTTAGACCCTGTTTCAAAATAAAGAATAAAAAATAGGGCTGGGGGTGTAGCCCAGAGGTAGAATACCCCTGGGTTCAATCTCCAGTACCGCAAACACACACACACACACACACACACAATAAATGCTGGCGAGGATATGGAGAAGTAGGAACTCTGATACATTGTTGGTGGGATTGAAAATTAGTGCAACCACTTTGTAAAACAGTGTGGAGGGTCCTCAGAAGAATGGGAATGAACCTACCATATGACCCAGCTATACCCCTCCTGGGGTATCTACCCAAAAGAATTGAAACCAGACTACCATAGTAATGCATGCATATCTATGTTTATAGCAGCACAATTCATAATTGCCAAACTATGGAACCAACCAAGGTGTCCATCTGCAGATGAATGGATTAAAAATTATGGGATATGCACACAATGCAATTCTATTCAGCCATAAAGAGCATAATCACATCATTTGCCAGGAAATGGATGGAACTGGAAAATATTAAATAATTTTTTTAATTTTTGCATATCTTTGTATATCCCTATCATTGTTTTCTTGAACTCTTCAACAACTCTCAAACCACTTTTGAATACTCTATTTCCATGAATGAAAACCTTAGATCACCTATTTGTCTCTCCATTTCTGCTGGCGACATTCTTCCTAAAGGTCACCATGCCCCCACTCCATTCCCCACCCATGTGTCAGGCCCGTGGCACTGCTCTGAGACGTGGCTGCCTTTTTCCTCTCTTCATGGTGAAACCACACTGTGTTCGTGGACTTCTTTCTTGGTTAGCTCCTTGTTTTCATGGCATACATTCTGAGGAACGAAAATAGGTGTCTAAGGAAAGGTATTTATGTGATAAGGAGTATAAAAGCTTGCCTGCCCAAAAATGTCTTTATGGAATTCTAGGCTGGATTTCTTTTCAAAATTGTGAAAGCATTACTTCATTGTTGTTTAGTTTCTGGTTTTGCTCAGGATGTCAGTTGCTATTGTGCTTCTTTTATGTATGACCTGTTATTGTCTCCATGGGAGTACTTGGATCTTAACCTGTTCTAGTTTCAGGAAATTTATGATGATACGCCTTAATAAGGGTTTTTATCCATTTTTCCTTATTGTTCTGCACAACAGTGGGTTTGCAATTCTGAGAAATTGTCTTGCATTATTTCTTTGATAATTTCCTGTACATGTTTTTGAGGTTGGCATTGGTAATTTAATATACATACACAGCATAATTTCAACTGTTACCGTCTTTATGTCTATATCCCCCTCTTCCCGCCCCTAAATCCTTTCCATCATTCCACTGGAGTCTCTGCTCTTCTATCTGAGGTTACTCTTATTTCCCAGTTTCTATCTAGCTTCGACATATGAGAGAAAACATACAAATGGCCAATAAATACATGAAAAAAATGTTCAACATCATTAGCAACCAGGGAAATCAGGGGAATTCAAATCAAAACTATACTGAGATGCCATCTAACTCCAGTTAGAATGGCAATTATCAAAAACATAATTTCTTCTTTTTAATTTTTTCTTGTTCTGTTTTCCTGAAATTTATATTGGTCAGATAATGGAGCTCCTGGATCATCATTTATTATTTTAAAAATGCACTTTTTCTTCCTTTTGGAAATATTCTGATTCTACTGTCTTAAATATTTCTGATCTTTTTATTATTATTTTTATCATTATTACTACTGTGCTAGGGATGAAACCCAGGGTCTTGCTCATATTAGGAGTTGGTTTTTCAATTGAAGTTATTATTTCAAGAGCTCTTTATTCGGTACTTATGCAGTCTTTATATTACTTTGTTCTTCTTTAAAGGTTGTAAGGTCTTCTCTTATCTTTCCAAGGTTAAAATTTCAGGGTGATTTTTCAATTATTTTTATGTTTTCTTTTTTTTTTGGTGGTACCACGGATTGAACCCAGGGGCATTCTACCTCTGGGCTACCCCCCCAGCCCTATTTTTTATTCTTTATTATTTTGAAACAGGGTCACACTGAGTTGTGGAGGGCCTCACTAAATAGCTGAGGCTGGCCACGAACCTGCGATCCTCTGGTCTGAGCCTCCCAAATACTGGGATTACAAGCGTGCGCCACTACACCCGGCAATTTTTATATTTTCTTACTTGTTGTTCATCTCTGTTTGTGGCCAGTTCCCTCTAATTAGTATTTGTTTCAATCTCATCCTTTCATTCTGGAGGTTTTCATATATGCGATGGTTCCTGATTACCTCCTCATATTTCAAACTAAAGTAGTAAGGGGATTGTTGGTAGCTGTCAGTTGTGCAGGCTTCATTGTAGAGTGACTGAGATAGGACCTTCGCGCTCTTCAGCCCAAAGTGTACGAATGTCCTTTTCTGTAGATCTTTCTGTGTACATTCTAGGCCTATTACTTGCTTAGATTTATTCTCATATTTCCAGAAATGATCTCCCAATCTGCTGTCTGTAAGAGAGAAAGGGGGGAAAGAATGGAGAACAAATCTTCTTGACAAAGTTCTGGAAGCTAGCAAGGATGAGAATGGTGTTCTTAAATACACAGACTTTTCTCAGCCTCCTGGTTTTGAATACTATGATTCTTTTCCGTAAAACCTAGAGGACATTGACTTTATTTCTTCACATGGGAGCCTTTCTCCTGCTAGGACTTAGAGGGAGAATTATAAAAACACTCAAGATGAAGAAAAAGTCTCCTGAACCTAACTGCTTCCTATATAATTTTTCAACTAATTTCAGGCTGATGTAGCTGATGCCTCATATTCCTGAACTTTCTAATCATCTGTAACAGGGAACTTCCTGTGTTTCATTTCATATCTTCTCAACAATAGGCAATTATCATGCTCATTAATTCCAAGACACATTTTTTTTCAAATTTTGACACTTTTCAGTATGGAGAATCGTATTACAGTCAATGGACTTATGACAGATTGATTTTCCAAAGATGACTGACTGGAATGATATCTTCTATCCACACATCCTTTTTTTCTTCTGTGACCTTGTTATTCTTTCATTGACACATAGAATGCATGTCTTTCCTCACTAAACTTGGTTGAATTTTGGTGACTGCTTCAACTGGTAGCTGGGGTACAAAAGAGGTTATGTGACTTGAAGGTAGATCATAAAGAGCAATATGGCTGCTGCCAGGCTAGGTGTCTTGGGAAGGTTGCTCTTAAGTCACTACCAGGCTATAAGGAAGCCTTTACTACATGTATAGACCAAATGTATGTGTCCTGCCCAGGTCCAGGTGAGGTCCCTGAAGACAGCTAGTATTAATCATCATTCATAGGAGTAAAAAATAAATAAATAAAAATAAAACCTTTGGAATGACTTCTTCCCCAGCCAGCATTAAGTCCCAAGTGCATGAGACACTGAGGCAGTTGGGCCCAGTCATTCTCCAGAACTATGAGAGATAGTAATACAAATGTTTTTGTTTAAAGCTTCTAAGTTTGGGGTAGTTTCTATACAGCAGTAGATAACTGGACATATATACTCACAAATTTAACAATTATAATTGATAACTTTCTTCCTTAATGAAACAAACTAATGGTTCATCTTACAATAAATAACATATTAGATTCAAATAATATTTTAGAACCGGGCGTGGTGGCACATGCTTGTAATTCCAGTACTTTGGGAGGCGGAGACAGGAGGATCCGGGTTCCCGGCCAGCCTCAGCTCTCTCTGTCTCTCTGTCTCTCTCTCTCTCTCTCTACCTAGTGAGGCCCTCCGCAACTTCGTGAGACCCAGTTTCAAAATAAAGTATAAAAAAATAGGGCCGGGGGTGTAGCGCGGAGGTAGAACGCCCCTGGGTTCAATCCCCAATACCACAAAAAAAATTTTTTTAGTATTATATTTTGTCTTTCTAACTCCTACTTTGCTTTTTATTCTCTCTGGTTTTTGTTCTCTCTGGTTTCCCAGTGGTTCTCCTGGTCGTTTTCTCTTCCTCCTTCACCTCCTCCTCCTTCTCCTCATCCTCTCCCTCCTCTTCCTCCTCCTCTCCCTCCTCCTCCTTCTTCATTTATTCTCATATTAGAGAGCTTTGGAAGGAGTTGTGGTGAATGTGTGTTTATTCTACTATGTACAGCTGAGCTCATCATGTTGTATGCAAGGTTTTATATTTGTAGATGTAGTTTCAACCCTAATGACCACCTAAGGTAGAGGTTTTTTTTTCATTCTTGTATCCTTGTCCATATCTTATTTCTTTACTTAACCGATAAAAGAGTTACGGAAATATAAGCTCAATGACTCAGTCAGCACAAATATAGCTAAAAAATGGATTAAGCTTCAATTCAGTAGACCTGTATCCAAATGCTTATTACATACTTAATTATGTAAGTGACAATAAGCCAGTCAACATAACTTTCTGATCCTCAGTTTCCATAAAGACAAAATAGAAATATCAATTCCAACAGGAATTTCAGCCTATAATTTAATATAAAGAAAATATACATGAGACTTTTTATTGTAGTACCTAATATATGGATATTCCTAAATAAATATTGACTAAATATGAATCTACTTGATATGATTTCTTCCTTTTTTAATGGGTCAGTTATAAGTTAAACTTTAGGAAGCATAAAATAACTCATAACTATTCATCATATTGAGTTTTCATAGTACTTTGTATGCTGATATCTCATCATGAATATACTTAATTATAGACCTATTTTTGTCTTCCAAGCATCCACTCCATTTTCTTCTGGCTACAGAAGCTGTTTTTCTCGTTGGATACAGTCTTAATAAACTGAACAATCATGTGTCTGGACTTCCCATTAAGAGGTAGATTCAAGCTAGGCCATAACTAAGACTCTTCAAGATATTTTAATATTGATCTAATCAATGCAGAGACTGAAAATGGGTGGGTTTCACTTATCCAATGGATAGTACTTTGAAAAAACTGCCCATTCATTCTGGTGGCCTCAATTCTTGGAACTGCTTTATCTGACCTTGCTAATATATGTTTGTTCAATTCTTCCTTTGAATCTCTGAGCAATCCGATCTTCTTCCTGATACATATTTGTTTGTTTTTTCTTAATTTAATCAGAATTTGTTCTTGTCACATACAACCAACAGATCCTAATCAAAACATTGATATTCTGATAATTCATTTCTAACAAAAGGTGACGCCATCATTGAAGGTAGGTCTGACTTGATATGAATGAATTTAGTTTCATCAGCTTATTATTTTTTATATTCTTTCATAAAATACTTCCTTATTTACAGAATGTTTTTATGAACATTAAAGTCAGCTTATTCACTTTCCATTTCTTTGAGATTTCAACAAATAGAAGAGTATATAAAGATGTATTGGGAATATATGAAAGCAAGCCCTAAAATCGAATAAGATGAAATGTTCATAACTTAAATGCAAAATGTATTTAAAACGAGATAACAAAATTTGCCTTCACTGGACAGGTAAACCTATTAAATATACATACCTAGGAATCTGGAGAATTTTCTGCAATTCATTAAATTAACTCACAATTTTAAGTTGGTACACCACTTGGAGGCTTTTTCCTCCATTTTGTTGGCATGGTGGTAAACTGAAGCAAGTCCTTTGTTAACTGTTGCTTAAATAAAACACAAGGGATACTTGAGTATTATGGGCCTATGGATACATTGCCAAATTATAATTATCCATAAACAAAGGCCAGAAACCCAGGAAAGAATCTATTAGTGTTGCCATACGTTCTTAAAGCTCTTTCTTTGATTATTTCTGTTGCTGTGATGAGTCATATTATTACCAGCTAATGGGTGACACAGATGGCTCAGAGCAGAGAGGTTTGTTTCTACCATGGTGTACACTATTTCTTCATGCCCGATTTTATTTTTTGTAAAGGGGGATACTGGGGGTTGATCCCAGGGGCATTCTACCTCTGAAATACACTCCCAGCCCTTTTTATTTTTTTTTTATTTTGAAACAGGGCCTCACTAAGTTGCTGAGGGCCTTGATAAGTTGCTGAGGCTGGCCTCAAAGCTGCGGTTCTCCTGTCTCAGCCTCCTGGGTACTGGGATTACAGGCATGTGCCACCATGGTTTCTTCATGCCTTTTTAAAAATAGAATTTTGAAAGATTTCAATTTTCTTTATTTCTTAGATTATTGTTTTACAACTTTTGTTGTTTTTACTTAGTCAGAATGTGGTTGTGTGTATAGGACCCTTGCCTGTTTTCCTTTGAACCTATGGTAACTGGAGCAGCTCTGTTTATTTCTTCTCTGCTGTTGTGTGAACGATGCTCCTGACCATTTGACTATCTTTGTGAGGGAATATGTGAACCCCAAGTATTTCAGCCGTGGTGTCTGAGCATGAATGCATAGGGAATCATTGGGTTTTTAATGCTTTCTCAACTTTGGTCTTCCTCTCCGGGCCCTTTTCCACCCTCTACATATACACAGTCCTTTTCAGTATCCATGGCTATGGTGATCGTTACTATGTATGAGAAAAGTTCAATAATGCAGGGGAAAGTCAGTAGTCCCAAACTCTCCTACTTCAGATTTCTCTTTAATTTCTACTTGTGTTTTCTATTTCTCTCTCTCTCTCTCTGTCTCTCTTTCTCTCTCTCTCTCTCTCTCTCTCTCTCTCATTACCTTATGCATTCTTATGCATTACCACAATCCTTATTTTATCTAGAAATTTGACTGCAGAAAGTCAGTAGACGTTTCAGACTCTCCTACATTCTGAATCCATAGACGGTGATAGGGAGAACTCAATGGTTCTATCTATGTTCCTACCCCATGATCTTTGATAGAAGTTTTCAAGGCCAGCAAGCAATTTAGACTGATTTCTCTTTCCACGGATTTTCATCTCTTTTACACTTTAAAAATCAACTTTAGGTCTTGACATTATTTTATTTCACCTTTGTGAAAGTTTCATTTATATACTCTACTTTTTAAACTTCATATATAGTTCAAGTTCATAGGCAATGAATCTGTAGAACTTGTGCATATACGGTATTTCCATGTAGCACCACCATCTTTTTTATACATGAATCTCAGAATTATATTTCAGAGTAAGGACCAAAGGGGCTTTTAGGAGAATGGTATGTCATTAACTCACCTTCTGGCATTTTAACTGTTATCAGCTGTACAGTTTAGTTTTATTACAACAGACATTATTGTGATAACTTTTCCTACTTTATCTTTGCAATTTATTGGAGCAGTTAATTTCTCAAAAAGTAAGAGCATTTTTTCTCATTAGAAATTCCTTCATGGCCTCTTTAATACATGTTCCCTGCTATTTAGAAGAACTGCTGATAAGTGATTTTGACTTGTATCTTCAATAATAGGAGATGCTTAACAGAAACTTGGCGAACCACTAAGGGGCTGAAGTCATTTCTGAAAACCAGCCCCAACTGATTAATTTCTGCCCCATTACTGCCATAAACATTCAAAAAGTTCCCAAAGAGTAATGGCCAGCCAAATATACTTACAAACATCCTAAGGACAAAGCTTTTACTTTGTTTAATGAATCATTTTTTGTAAGATTATTGTTTTCCCTTTTGATCATTTAACTCCGTCATTTGACAGCATTGAGTTTAAAGACTGGAGCTATTGGCTCAAAGTAAGTGGGAGAGATTTCAATTATCTAATAAATATACGCTCTGTATAACTCCAAACCGTAACTCAGTCATACAAATTATCTTTGTCAAATGAACCAGCAAAAGTCAGTCTCCCTTTTTTCTTTGTCACACTAAAACTAGTCCATCTGTACAAACTGTGCCCTTGTCTTCTCTTTTAATATCTATTTCTTCATTTTCCTCTCTTATGGGCTTTGGTTTCCCTGTGTTTAGTCGTTCAGTTGTCTCCTGGTAGGACTGTAAGAAGATAAATGAGGAGAATTTATAATTGAGAATATGACCAAAACATGGCAGGCTTTAGGGTCTAATAAATGGTAAATAAAAAAAAAAAACAGGGGTTAGACATGAGTTCAGTGATGTGAGTAGAACAGATCCTAAAATAAAGGAAATAAAGGGTAGATATTGACTGTGATGAGGTGAGGAGGGACTGGTTTACCCAGCCTAACATGAAAGCTGTTTGTAAACATTACTCTTCAGATTCGTACTATGTTTCTCTTTCCACAGGGACCAGTTCTTGTCTAAATCCAGACAACAGTCCATATTTAGAACCCAGACATTCTATTCTCTGCCTCCCAGGTTTATAATCAACAGTTGTGATAAGCGAATTTTTGTAAGTCCAGTTGGATAAATAAATGCTCATCAACCATATGGTCTTAACACTCTACACTAATGACTATCTACCACATGTCTTCTGAGATAAAGGTATTTTACATGCATTAATTTGTTCATCTAATTCTATAATCCTTTACCATCAATATCATTGCCTTTATCTTATAGGCAAAGAAACTAAGATTCAGAGAGATATAATACCTTTTTCAAGATCACATCAACAAATCTATGGATTTCGGTCTTATCCACTCCGCTCTATCTGAATGCTTGAAGATGACTGCTCTTCCATTTCTACTGTCCTAGTTTCATGGCCACTGAATTCATATTCAGCACTTTCCAATTTGAATAAAATTATAGTCCAGTTTGGGCATTCAATGTTCTAATTTATATTTTATTTAATTGGAAAAATTAAAAGCCAATTTTAGGCTGTCACTCACATTTAAAATCCAAAGCCCATTTATTACTAACATTATATGTTTACCAAGTTTCTACGTATCCCTAAAGGTTCCGTAGTTAGGGAATTCTTTTTTTTTTTTTTTTTTTTTTTGG